>JACXSJ010001637.1:0-79031 GCA_014851325.1 Pentalonia nigronervosa | reverse complement strand
AAAAAAAAATGGATATCAAAGTTTAATTCGAATTTCAAAAATTTTAAATGGCGAAGAAACTTCAATGGACGAACTACCCGAAAATTTAAGCAAAAACGATTTGATCTGCTTTAAATACGCTCCAGTTAACTCTGTCGATGTTGAAAGGTCATTCTCAATATTCAAAGTTCTTTTGGCAGACAACCGAAAATCTTTACAGTTTAAAAATTTAAAAAAACATTTGATCGTGCAATGCAATTTTCAAGGTAAAAATATTATTAACATTAACTAAATATGTATCAGCTAAAATTATTTTTACTAAACCATGGATTTTATTTTTTTATAGTACCAGAAGAAGAAGTATAAAATTAAGAAAATTAAGAAAAATGTTTTTTGCTTATTTGGCTATGGTATAATATATATTTAAATTATGTAATTATTTTGACTTGTTTTAAATGCTATTTATTTTATTAATACTTTTAAATAAAAAGGGAAAAAAAGTGCATATTATGGGGTTTTTAAGTGCATAAGTGCTTGTATATTTAGAGCTTTTTTAGAGCTATAAGTCCTCTGCCTTAGTTATTACCATCACTGATAATATGTTTACACAAATTTTTTTTTTATTTTATAATAATATGAAATAATGTTTTTTTTAATTAAATTTTATTATTATTTTATTTTAATTCGAACCCCGAACCGAATGACGCGGAACCAATATACAACGGTTTAAGTCACAAACATTTTCATACAGTTACCTACTTGTTACCAACTCATTTATGCGGTAATATATTTCCAACTTTTAAAAGGTCCGTACACGGTTTGTTTGAAAGAGACCGATTGTGAACCAAAACAAACTTTTAAGTGGTAATTTTGTTGACCTTTTGAACAGTTAAGTCGAATGGACCGACCTCGGTATAACATGTACAGCTGTACAAAGTTAAAAACACTTTACGTGCACCACTCGGTCAGGTGAACCAAAAAAATGTAACTCGGATCGATGTTAAGTTACGGGTAAGGTATGTTATACATATTTTTTACACTTTTATAACTTATAAGTTATAAGTAATCCACGAGTATAACATTAGTTTTTCAGTCTTTATTTTAAGGATTTTTTCTTATTGTACAAATATATAATTTATGTTATAGTGACTGACTGAAGGGGCTTCATCCCCCTCTCCCCATATATATATTATTCTATTTTAAACTAAAAAAAATGCATACAAAAATATAAATAAGAAAATACTAGTAAATTATTTAAAATAGGTTAAGTCAACTGCACATTTCAAATTTCTTACTACACAATAATTACCTAGTGTCCTTCTGCACTTTACAATGAAGCCTACAGTTCTTCCGTCTATCTATTGGTAGGTTTATTTGTACAATAATTTCAAATAGCACAATTATATACTCGACATAGTATAGTCATACTGAAATAAAAAAAAAAACCACTAAAGTAGCTCAGCTATAAAGTAAAGGAGAAGTGTTTGTACTTCGCCATCGTGTACTGAATATATAGGTCACCTTAATGGATTTGTTAAATTTTAATTCAATAATAAATCATTGCATACAATATAATATTTAATTCTGAATGGAGACTATTTTTCTATAAGTGATGATAGAAACCGGTAATGGTTTAAGTTGAATTAATTTCTTTTTTTTTAAATTCTCATAAATTATATAGTAGTTTATAATATATTTTTTATATTATGTCTATAGTACAATATTATCTTTTCATAAAATATTACTAGCTGTTATTAACTCATAAGTCAACAGACATAACGTAGAAGGTATAAAACAGTATATAAGTTAGATGCATAAGCAATTTAAAACCAATCTAAATATGAAAATTTTGTTATGTATCTATGATAAATAATAATATAAGAAAGTTATGAAAAGTTTTTAAAAACAATAATATTTTATAATTGCAATAAAATAATTAAAATTATTATTTCTTATTTAAATATCCGAATTTATTGAAATTTGAATTCGAAATGTCTAAAAAAAATTTGTACCTTTTTGTTTTTGTGATTTTTAACTATGTATTAAAGTTAAAAATTGTATACATTTTTATCTACAAAATGATTTGTATATTTCAGTGATTCTATTCAAAATTGAACGTAATTACTTAATAATAGTACTAGGTAACTAGGTAACATAATAGAAAAAAAAGTAACAATAATAATTAATTAGGTAACTTAATTTTTAAAACAAAAAATATGTTCCTTCAAAAAATTTTTTTGAATACATTTATAATTTAATGGCAAAAGAGTGTTAAACATTCTGTACAACCAAAACAATCATTGCATTATTCATCACACTATGTTTATTAGGTATATTCTTACGCACAGGATTCAATTATTCAATTAGAGAATTCTAATAAAAAAATATTGAGAATTAAGTAAATAAAAGATCTCACATTTTCTTGTAGCAATTTAAAAACATTTTAAACACATAGGTACAATGTTTATTTAGAACTTTTCTATTATAATAAAAAAAAAAATAAAATTAATATCGGTCACCGGGTCAAAAAAAAGGTATCCCATCGTCAGATGACCGGTTTTTAACTTTATCTACCATAATTAATTATGCCGAAAAAAGTTGTTTGGATTTAAACATTTTAAACAAATACTAAAATAGTAAATTATCTACATAATTTAATCACTGAGACAGAATAATATGAATATATGATACATATACGAAATTTGTAAAGCAAAATTTTAAACTTCGTAAAATATGAACACTGCGTATTTTTAAGTACCTATATAATTGATACGTTTCTATTGTCTCATGCACATAATTTTTGAATAGAAAACTTATTTATTATGCCTAGTCAAGAGTGCAATGTTTATT
The DNA here is from genome assembly GCA_014851325.1 of Pentalonia nigronervosa. Lineage (NCBI taxonomy): Eukaryota > Metazoa > Arthropoda > Insecta > Hemiptera > Aphididae > Pentalonia > Pentalonia nigronervosa. Next base: position 76,202 of record JACXSJ010001637.1, on the reverse strand, counting down.
TTATAATAATTATTATTAGAACATGATGTAGAATAAGATTAATAGTTTCGGATCTCTTAGCTTTACGAATTTCATATTCGGATATTTGCGAGAAATATTATAGAACTTAATATGCCTATATAAAATCTAATTCAATGCAAATGCGTTTTATGATAATATCACAGTTTATTCCACACATTATGTAGATTATATTTATAAACATTTGTGTTGCATAATTAATAATAAATACCGTTTTATAAAATATTCGTTGTTTTTTACTTCCTAGGTAGCGTATTTTATTGCATATTTAGTTATTTTTATTTTCAAGAAAGGAGAAAAAATATTGAAGTAATTGCACATAGTATACCGTGGTGACGGTTGAAGTGACGTTGATTAATAACATTTGTGTAAATACAATCTTTTAAAATATCAAAAATATCACATTTAAAATAACGAAATCCACGCAAGAATAATATATTTTAATAGTTACCCATAGAAAAGAGATTGAAATAGTTCATAATCATGTTTTTTTAATAGGTATATTCATTAAATGCGTATATTATCGAAACTATTTCACAATACAATAATTTATTATAAATAAAACATAACATAAATAATATTTCAAACTCGACTTCAAACTTTACAACTTACGTTTTAATATAAATATTATAAATAATATGACTCATAAGATATTATTTTGACCAATGACTTCGGATCATGTCCGCTCCCTTTTCACCGACCATTATCGTCGGAGCGTAAGTGTGTGAGCTCACGATGTGCGGGAATACAGAGGAGTCGACCACTCTCAGTCCGTGAATCCCGATCACTTGTAACTTGTCGTTGACCACGTCTCCCATCCTGCACGTACCGCAGTGGTGATTCGACGTACCGGTCATGTGTACCAGCACGCAAGCCCAATAACCGTCGGATTTAAACGGCAAATGCGAACATTTTGGATACGGTTCTGGGTTCAGTTTGGCCGCGACGCCCCGGAACGCCCGCGTGTTTTCCACGAACTTCAGCGCCTGTTTGACGGCGAATATGTTCTCTTCCAGGTCGGTGCTGTTGTCGTAATAATCAAAGGACATCAAAGGCGGGTGCAGAGGATTGTTACTTTTCAGAGTCACCCTTCCTCGGTTTTCGGGTTGCAACAGAAACGTGTTGATGTAGAAGACGTTCGGTTTGTCCGTAATAGGTGTCATTACCAGTTCGTGTTCTTTACCCGCCGGCGATCGCACATACGCTACGCCTTCCCTTCCTAACGGGACAGTCAGTGGTCCTCGGCCATAATTGAACCATTCGTCAAACAGCTGAGGATCCGATACGCTTTGCTTGGTCAGCACCGGACCCGTTTGATTCACTACGAATTCCATGCCTATACAAACGATAAATACGCAATATTGTTTTAAAACGAATAATTAATTCAATATTATATTATTAATTTAAGGCGCGGATTTATATGTATTAAAAACCTACCAAATATGCGCCAATTTTTTTTTTAATATGCATAAAAAATTAGTAAAAGCACATTTATTTTTTGAACACTTAATTAAAACAATATATTTAAAACTATGGATCCAACTATAAATACTTTTTTTCACTTTTCATATATTTTCTTATCTTGGTATACGTATTTTATTTCACGGATTATTGATCTAAGGTCTTATTTGGGAAAACCGTTTATACCTACAAGTACACCTAATTTATTTTGATATTAATCGAAACTATAAAAATATATTATTTTTGTCTTATATTACAATACTTGTATATATTTCAAAAATGTCTAAAAAAAACATCGAAATATGTACTAAAAGATGATATATGCAATTAAAATTGTAAAATAAGCCATTAAAATAGAAAAAAAAATGGGTAAATGTCGAAATATGCAAAGATATGCACTAAAAAAGTCTCACTGTTTAAATCGTTATGTCATGAAACAAATTTTGTGCTCACTTAGCATATAATACGATCGACCAGTATAAATATGAAAGTGCATACAAATCAGCGCTTTAATTATTATGTATACATTTCATTTAAATTCAATTGTTTACAATTTTTGGTCCCAAAGTTCGTGACAATGTTTAATCTCAAAACCTATTAAATAAATATACTTATACCAATTAATCCGTAGTGTTCGTGTAATTTCTGTCCTACTGGTAAATCTTGAATAACTGGTATGCCATGATGCTTTAAGTGCTCTTTAGGTCCAATTCCTGATAACATTAGTAATTGTGGTGAATTTATTGGCCCAGCTGATAAAATTACTTCCTTTTTAGAATACACTGTTCTAATTTTTCCTTTTTTAATGAACTCCACCCCAATTGTTTTTTTAGTTTTTAGATCGATGAGTATTTTTGTTACTTGACTGAATATCGCTACATGAAGGTTTTGACGATTTTTAGCCGGATGTATATAGGCTTTAGACGCACTTACCTATATAGAAATTACAATAATTATTGTATTGAATTAAATCACCGATATTTAAATGTCCGTGAAAATCAGTATCAATATTTTACAACCAATTTGTAACTATTTGCAACTATAGTTTTATAATATTTGTAACATAATATTTTCACTGCGGTTCAAGGTTTAATTGATTGAGATTAACTTCGCGTAATAATTGAAAAACAAAATATATATTTTATCACTGTTTGAGTTATTAAAGCTTTCTGAGCACTTATAAAATTAAACGATTATTATTTTTCATAATACATTTTTTATGTTAAAAAGCTTGAAAATTTAATACAACATTTGCATCATACGTAAGTTGTTCTTATTGTAGTTGTGACATAAATTGTACTTTTAGAAATTTAAAAATATCGAAACGGGTAAAATTTTTTTTACAAGTGTTAGAATTCAAATTTAAATTTTTTAATTAAAATTAAAATAACAATTTTTGTTATTTTGGTTAGGTAAATTCAAAAAACAAAGACTGTTAGAACTTTTTGACAGTAAAATTAAGTTAAAAGTTACATATTTTATAATATGATTCCTGAGTATAAAACTGAATTGGAAAAAAAACCCGTTTATGCTGGCATCAATTAACAATAGAATTGGATAATGATGTTAGCTTTTTTACAAATGTTAGATTTTATAATAAAAAAAAAACTATATATGAAAAAATTAACACAATATCATAAAAGTGGTATAGTGAGTACTTGAATATTTAATGTTAAATTAATATTATTACACTATTCAAATTTTCTGACAGTAATATTTGATGGTTTAAAATCATTCAAACTTATGCATTGTATATTATATAGTTGTTATAAGAATTTTTATCTTAAAAACAAATTTAACTTATGGACACAATCATTTTATTTTATTGTTATATTTATATATAATGTATACCTATATTTTATGCATTTACCCTTTTGTACAATGTATATGTATGCAGATATGCATGTAATTTCAATAATTTTAATATTTAATTCAAAAGAATATTGTAGTTGACAATGCTTGTCCATTTGGCCTTTTTGTAATCGGCGATTGTCGACAATCCGTATCATTTTAAAAATAAAAATCTGGACAAGTGAGTACCACTCTGTTTTACAGTTGTATGTGTCTAGAGAGATTACTGTAATGTATGTACTAAATTTAAATTAAACCATATAAAATCAAAATATACGAAAAACGATTCTCTACCTACGTAAACACTATTTCTAAAAATTCCTATTGCATGTGATGGCTTATCTGGATATACAGTGTTGAGCATAAATAATTATTTTTTCATCTAGAAAAAGATAAAGATAATAAACCAAAAAATTTATTTAGATAAACAAAAATAAACACTGTTAGAACTATCTATTTAATAAATAAAATATAATTGGAATTCATCTAGATAAAAAACAGATAAATTTTTAATAAAATTTAAATTTAAACTGATATCTAGATAAGATAATAGATAATTATAGATTTATCTAGATAATTCTCGACGATGTTTAATATATTATAAAATTTGTTTTACTGTATACTATAGGTAACCGTTTTATAGGTAATATTTACTCGGCGTCCATTTATTGTTGCGACTTGAGAACGTGACACTCCGTACTCTTGATTGACTGTGTAGTCGATATCTCTCCGTAATCCTAATTCGACGCCAGCTTCAATAAACATGTCGACGAGTGGTGAACGATAGCGCGCTCGTTCCACGTGTAAGTTTCCTTTGTGCGAGTGGAAAGGCGAGTCTTGGTATTCCGGTATAGAATTGTTTTCGGATTTCAAAAAATAGGGCAACACGTCTTTGTAAGCCCAACCGGTATTTCCCAGTGCGGCGATCGTGTCGTAGTCCTCCACCGTTCCCCTCGTGTAGAGCAAAGCGTTTATTATAGACGACCCGCCCATGCCTTTTCCCTTTGGCCAAGGGCATCGCTTGTTCTTGTAGCCCAGACAACCGTTTTTGACGGGTTCGGCGGTGTAGCCCCAATTATAGCTTGTGTTCACCAGCAAATTCGCTGCCCCTGGTATGTCTGTGTACAAACTCTCGTCTTGTCCCGCTTCCAATAACAGTACTGTCCAATTCGGTTCTTCGGACAAACGATTTGCCACCACACAGCCTCCGGCGCCAGCTCCGATCACGATGAAATCGTACTCGCGCAATATAGGCCGATTACCTATAAAATTATTCTCTCTAAACGGAATTCCTTGTTCCTGATACGATCCATAGTTTGACTGGTACGGTTGAGTGTGTATCGAGAGCGTAAACGAAACCAAAAATGCCACTGTAAATAGAACGACCATTATCGTCATAATGAAATACCGGAATATTATAATTATTTTCAACTTTGTCACTTATTCACTTGTTAACGAAAAACTCGTATAATGCCGATATCGAAACTTTTATCGAAACTGTTTTCTGTAGGTCAATATCTCCATTATATATAGCTGAAAGCAGAGGGGGTCCCAGGTGAGGTTTGGGGGGTCAACTGATCCACTGTTATTTTTCTCATCATTGTATGGCCCCTATTTTGGCATAAACACAATTTTATATGACCAAATACGTACAATAATAATAATTTTATAACTGTATTCAAGCCTCTCTCAAATTCATTATAATACCTTTATGGTGACATGGTCTATTTTTGTTTCTTTTATGAAAGATAAAAATTATAAATATTGGAACACAAACATTAATAATATAGTATATTATGTGTATGGTGTAGTGGTTTATTTTGACCATTATTAATATTAGGTACATTTTTACTCGATTTATTAACATATATCAATATAGTATAATATTATTATATATATATAATTAATTGGTCCTTGGGTCAAATAAATGTATCATGAATGTTTTACCTGTTAACTGTTTTAGCGCACTTAAAACTCCTTAAGACTTATTTTCGCTTGACGATGACCAAACGACACCGACCAATTTAGCAATATTAAACATTAAAGCACTATAACTTAAACTATCGATTTTAATAAAGTAATCACTACATTTCTTAAATGAAAAATTGAATTAACTTATATTAGTACTTTATCATTTTTATTTTTCTTCTGTACTTATCTTTTTATACTAATTTCTTTTAAAATAAACTACATAGGTATATCTAAATATGACAAAAAAAAAATGTTAAGTCTATAACATTATTTATTTTACATCAGATTAGAACTACGTACCTTATATTTAGTAATTAGTAAATAAAAGAATAAAAAAAAGCACGTGTGAGATAGAAATGTTTATTTTTTTTTTTTAATGATGCAAATAATTAAGTAGCATTTACAGATTTAAATGAAACTGATCTTTAAGGATGTTTAAAATATATACTTTAAATAATATGGGTTATCTATCAACTGATTAATAATTGATTAAAATGCAATTAATAAAAGTTTGTAAAATGTACATTTGTTGTGTTGTAAGAAGTTATGTTTTATTAAAATAATATCGCGAGCGAAGCGATCGATTTTAGATTTGTAGTTAATTTCTTATATAGGTGGCCTCTCATAAGCTGGGCTAACCCACATTACTAAAAACCTGGGTACACCACTGGTTGGAAGTTATTTTATACTTTTCCAATTTACTGTTACTCCTATCAATTGTTGACAAAGAAATATTGTATTTTAAATTAATTTTATGCAGTTTACAGGTTTCTCGTAGTACCTATGACACTAGCTTAAATTATGGCTTTGATCTTAGAAATGTAGATTTTTTAATAAAAAGTGTATAACTTAGAAAGTCAGATAAAATTAAGATTATTACTCATTACAAGGTGTCAACTATATAGAAAATTAATGTTTAAAAAATAATTTTATACTTCTTCAGTCAAATATTATGTTTTGTAAAACGACCGTATTAATTAAAAATAAATATTCTTTATCTAGATGAGATAAATATGCAATTGTTGTATTTAAATACTGCTCAATACTATTAGTGAAGTGTTCAGTAATGCGGTTTGTGCAGTGTTTAAATTAAAAAAAAAATAAATAAAAAATGATAAACTGATAAATATTGGTAAAATAAAGTAAAAACCCATTTTATTATACATTTTTGAGCTAGACTAGGCAATTATATGTTATTAGTTCGGAATTGTATTTAATTTTATCTACATTGTGCATAAAAATTGGACAGTATACACCAATGCCTGGAAATATGTGTGAGTCCACTTTGACCAAAATAAAAAATATTTATAATAGTGCAGTTTGTACAATTCCCTAGAAAAATAATAATTTTAAAAAGTAGTTTCCTATTCAAAACGTATTGAGAATCAAATATTGGTCATCAGGTCATAGTAGATTTGAATTATCTGCGAGGAAGCAGTAGGAGGAAACCAGTTCACCTAGTGTCGTCGGTTCAAGCAACAAGAAAAAACGATTTTAATAAATGCACACTGTTTGACGACCGGATAAGGTAAGTGAACCACGACGGTGGTGAATTTCTAAAATTCACACTTACCTACCATAACTATACTCGCAAAATGGGAAATATTCATTTGACTTCAAACAAATGAAATTGTACAAATACGTATAAACAGTAGTATTTTCAACGAATATGGAGATACCCGGTGGTGTGACTTATAAGGTTTTATGATGATAGGAAGTGGTTTTAATTTAAAAATAACACTCTAAGGAATACCAATGGAAACATTTGTCTTTCTACAAACATATTTTAATAACTTATCTCATATCAACATTACCAATGAAGAATGTTTTATGTTACTTGATTATTTAAATATTTATATATATTTATACAATACATCAGGTCTCTCTTTTTTCTTAAAATATTAAATAAGAAAAACCAGGAATCTCGCTCTATTGAATAGCATGTATGTCGAGTGTACCACGCCATTGACCAGGTAAGTTACTCTAATTGATGTGTTAAATTTGAATTTATTGATAAATAATTAAAAACGATCCTGGGCAGAGATAAACTTTCTTCACTATTTGTTATTATAAATGTCTTTAAAAAAAAGGGCTTATGTGTACTCTGCTTTTCTAAATAAAAAACTAAGTTTTATGTACCTATATTATATTGAGAAATAAAATTTTAAAATACAACGTTGTACAGATAAATTATGTTGTACCCATGTATCTAATTTTAGATTCTGAGCGGATGTATATTGATTTTACAATGTGTGTTATTTATTTTTTTCTGTCTATCATCATCTTTTGGTGCAAAAAAAAGGCTTCGATTTTCTAATTCATCCACTTTCTGGCAAAAAAGTAAATCTTGTTGGTACTCTGGAAACTCAAAGTAAAAAACCTTTAATATTTTTCAAAAACGATAGGAAAAATAGAAATTTTTACGCAAAACTGACAGAATCAATTTTTTTCTTTTGGTGTGACACAAAAACTGATAAAAACACTAATAACCGGAAATAGGTACTTTAAATTTTCATAAAATATTTATATGACCAATTTCCATACATGATATAGATTTCAAAATATTTTGACTCTTTTTGAGCTATTTATAAGTATGAAAAATTTTCGATTTTTTAGTTTTTTTTTTTTTTGAATTATTGTCAATAAATAATTTTTTGGTCGTAAAATAATTTGGGAATTAAATACAAAGTTCATCATAAATTATTATTAATGTAATTTAAAAAAAAAGTTCAGCGTAAATTGACAATAATTTTTTATGCACAGAGAAATTTTTAGATAAAAAATAATTTGGGAATTAAATACAAAGTTCATCATAAATTATTATTAATGTAATTTAAAAAAAAGTTCAGCGTAAATTGACAATAATTTTTTATGCACAAAGAAATTTTTGGATTTTTAAAGTTATTTTGCCAATTATTATTGATTAAAATTGTTTGTGGTCCAACAGCTTGGAAATTTTAACACGAGGTTTCTCATATGTTGTTATAATAGAAGTTCAAAAATATTGAAACATACATAGATATAAGGCATAGCTAACTATAAATCTATAAAATATTAAAGTATCTAAATTGAATCTATGGTTAAGCTAAAAAGAATTTAGCAAGTGATCTACAGTAAATTAATAAATATTTTTATTTTTAATTAATTTTTATAATATTATGATTTTGTTAACATATCCCCGCTATTGCCCATCATGCCTTATAAAATTTTTTTAAACAGGAACTATTTATATTAAATATTATTTCAATTATTATACTATTAATTAAAATTAATGATTACATTTATATTAAAATAAATATATTGCAAATATATTTAGCATCAATGTCCTAATGACAAAATAGTCAAAACGAAATAAAGATCGATTAAAAAAATTATTAGTTTTCAAAAAATAACCGAATGATAAATTTAATATAATATATATTTATTGCTATTGATATACTGATTTCTAAAATTTTATTTTAATTCATTTGTTTTAACTCTGAAAATACTAATCATGGATCTAAAGTTAATTTTATTATTTTATATATACTTGTCTACCTATTTGGTAGTCCTGATAGAAATAATATTTAAAAACGATGAACGTTTATAATTTATCAGAAAACTTGGGCCTATAACAATCAAAAAGTCTATAATATCTATATTTTATATAACTGTATGTCATAAATCATTACAGTTAACTGTAAAGTGTACATTTAGGACCTTAAAATCCAACCAGAAAGTGTTAAGCGGTTCAGCCTGTAATCGTCTGTTTTCATAGAGAATACTGTTGCAATAAGCTTATCGTTTAATACCTTGAAAACTGAATTTCAGTTATCACTGCTCAACACGAATTTTAAGTTTTGAAACTTTACCGGTTATTTGTACTTATATAGTTTTAAGTTATAGCATCTTCTATCTATATTACCATGTAACTAGTATAGCGGTACAGTTGTAAGCCAATAGATTTTCAAAATTGTTTTCAAATTTTCAAATTTAGCATTTCTTTTTAATTTCTAAAAATAATGTATTCATAGATCACTATGAAACTACTCTACGTCAAAATGAGGAAATTACCCGGACACGTGGACTTGATTTCTATAACTAATTTTTTTAAATTTTGCATTTAACGGCATGACGTATTGACAATAGTTATTGTAATCGTGTAAATACAAAAAAAAGCATTATTATATTTTCAATTGCAATCTTTGTACATTATACGTCTTATGATTAAAACATACATCATTAGGTGTATTTGTATTAAGCGTAGACTAAGGTATTCTATACCTCAATTTTAGTATAGAAATACCTATGTAGTATTAACTTTTTAATAATAAAATGTTGTCTATTGTCTATGGATTAGTATAAAATTGACTCTTGGTTTACAATAATTGTTATGATATTTATCAAGGTGCCTACAACTATCTACCAATATTTTACAATTTTAAACTCTGAGCGGAGCGATGTGTGTATCGATTTCACAATGATGTGCTTTTTTTTGTGCCTATCTGTCGTCATTTTTTGAACCAAACAAAAATGCTTAGATTTTCGACTTTAGTATCTTTTCTGACAGAAAAGTATATCTAGAAAGTCAAAGTAAACAATTCTAAGTACTTTTCTTAAAGATTGGGAAGAAAAACATTTTGAAAATTATTTTGTAGTTCAAAATGTATTAAATATTCAATTTATATAGATAAAGCTTGACAATTTTATACGAGAATCCTCTTTCCTCATACGTATTTGATACCGAGTCCAAAAAATCTATTTAAAAATATAGAAGTACTTTTTTTTTTTAAAGGTATTTAAGTTTAAATTTGGACGAAATTAGGTATTTAAGCAAAGAACAAGGATTTTAGTTATTTTGTTGTAATTCAAAAATATATTATTGGGAATTTGCAACTTTCAATGTATATTATAATAAAATTTTTAAATGCAATGTGTTCGATAAAAATTAAATCAACCTCCCTCGTTTTACTATAAATGTATAATGCATACTTAGTAATAAATAAAAATAGTAATATAATAGCGGCTCCTCTCAAAATCGTTTTTCGTTTGCAATGATATGTAGGTATTATTGAATAAATAAATTTCTTTATTTTCCTAAAAAGAATTATTGTCACTTGTTAAATGTACATTCCAATCTGATAATAAAAATAACATAAATGATTTACATGTACAATATACCTATATAAATTATTAAAAAAAATTTATAACAATTATTAACAATCGTATATAGATACAATTACTGGTAGAATACAATGATCAATCATTATCTATATATTATAGGACAAGGAAAAAAAGGTCAAAGGTTATATTGAATATAATAAACCATTATTATTTTGTGCTATAAATAAATATTTTATTGTATTAAATCATCTAACTAAAAGCTTCGAATCATATCTGCCCCCTTTTCACCGACCATTAAAGTTGGGGTCAATTATGTGCATGCAAAATATGCGGAAATACTGAGACCTCTTCGTGCTATGTTAGGTAGGTACGTTTACAATTTAAAACAATGACAAAGTATTATATTTCAGGTCAAATGGGCAATTTTTAATCATATGCTATTTTTTATTATTTATTAAATTTTTGAGTCAGTGAAAATGTAAAACACCCAAATACATATTTTGAGAGGTATAAAATGTATATAATTAAAGTTTCTTTTTTTAGTAAGCCTATACATTATAACGATAAACATTTACATGAGTTATTATATTTTAGTATAAATAAATAAATATTATAAATTATACGACGCACGAATAATTACTTTGACCAATAACTTCGAATCATATCTGCCCCCTTTTCGCCGACCATTAAGGATGGAGCATAAGTGTGTGCATGTGGAATATGTGGAAATACTGATGAGTCCACTACTCTTAACCCTTGAATTCCTATTACTTGTAACTTGTTGTTGACAACGCCTCCCATTCCGCACGTGTTGCACTGATGATGAAAGGTGTTTGTCAGGTGTTTTGATAAACAAGCCCAATAATCGTCGGATCGAAATGGTAAGTGGCTACATTTCGGATATGGTACAGGATTTAGTTTGGCGGCGACATCTTTGAACGCCTGCGTTTCTTCTATTAATTTCACTGTATATTTAATTGCGTACACATTGTCTTCCAAATCAGTAGAATTGCCATCGTAATAACCATAGGACATAATGGGCGGTTGTAATGGGTCTTTGCTTTTCAGACTTACGCTTCCACGAGCGTCTGGTTGCAATAGCATTGTACCCATGCTAAACATCTTTGGTTCGTTCGATATGGGACAAAATATCAATTCGATTCCTCTGCCGGACGGCGATCTTATATAGCCTATGCCATCACATCCTCCTGGTGCTGTTAATGGTCCTCGGCCATATTTGTACCATTCGTCAAATAAACGCTGGTCTGATATGGTTTGTTTTGTCAGTACTGGTCCAGTTTGATTTATTTCAAATTTTAGAACACCTATATATGTAATATTTAAAAAAATTATGTATATTATATAATATTTTAAAATTTAAAATAAATCTAGTTAAGTGTACGCATTGTTTTTTTTAAAAAAAAATGTACGATTTTCAAATAGTGTTAGGACACAATAGCGGTTTGAAAGTATTATATTCAGGTGACTGTGTTCGGCGTAAACCGTGTGGTTAACTCTTTAATCCGGTGGCACCCAAGACACATTTTTCAGATATAGCAAAACATAATTTTACCCACCCCTTTCAAAACTCAAAATTGAATTTTTTTTTTTTTTGGCTATACTAATTATTAATATTTTTAAATATTAATATACCAAGGAATAGGTATCATCAGAATTGGAAGTGGTTTAAGCTATTTAAGAAAGTGATTAAGTGCCTGAATTTAATCATAAAAGTGACCAAAAAGTGATATATACAAGTATATTTTCAACATACTGTTATTAAATATTTTTCTTTGAATGTTATTCTACCTTTATTTTCAATGTGTAGCGATTGCTACACCTAGTCATAGGGTTGGGCGCCAATGCTTTTTACAATAATAATATACCAAATAGTTGAAAATATTCAATAATTTCAAAGGAATGCGTTAGTATAGTATTGTAGTACCTGCAATCTAATACAAGATAAACCTTTAAATGAATAATTTTATAAATATTTGTTATCATTTATAGCAACATGCAATTTTTATATTTTCAACAAATAATTATAATAATTTTATTCAAAAAAGTCAGATAATTAGTAAGATTATATCGAAATTGAATTTGTTATCAAAATATTAAAACAATTTTGATTTTTGATAAAAAAAACAACGTTTTCAATTATGAGTTTGTAGTGGGTACCTATTTAATATTTTATAAAATTAAATATAATATACAAAAAGAAACTATTTCGTTAACATTTGATATTTTAATACCACCTACCCATGCATTCTTTTAGGAAAATGTGGTTAGAGAACGCTAATTAAAATCAAAATCTAATTTAGGAACTGAGTTCCAATGCGTTCCTCCTCCTCTTAATTCGAGCACTGAGTATCCATACTTATATATTATTGTAAAAACATAATTGAAATCAAATCCCATTAAATTTGTATATTGTAAACACTGACTATGAATAAATCGAGATCTTAAACTAGGAAAGTTAAAAAATATACTTATAACTTAAAGTAAACATACCCAATGTGCCATAATGTTCAAGTAAATTTTTTCCAACTGGTAAATGTTGGATTACTGGTATACCAAGATTATTTAAGTTATTTTTTGGTCCAACACCTGATAACATTAATAATTGTGGAGAATTGATTGGTCCAGCAGATAAAATAACCTCTTTTCTGACATAAACTGTTCTAAGTTTTCCTTTTTTCATAAACTCTACTCCGGTTGTTTTTTTAGTCTTTGGATCAATAAGTATTCTTGTCACTTGACTTTTTATAGCCACGTGGAGATTTTCACGATTTTTGGCTGGACGAATAAAGGCTTTTGATGCACTTACCTATTAAAATAAATTACAAATGGACTTTAAAATATCAGTATAATTCCTAATATAATTAAATGGTAGCTAAATTACTAAAAATAATAAAGAATAGACAATACTTAAAATAAAAAAAAAGGTAGGTAAGTGGGTACCGCTCTATTGTACAATAGGTGTCGAGTGGGTCATTTTCATGGATGTGTTAAATTTAAATTCAATGATATAAATCATTGTATACGAAAAATAATTCTGAGCGAAGACGGTCTATCGGCCTACATAACTAAGTATAGTTTAAGATATTATTACTATTAACAATACAAAAGTAAATTGAATTCATTTTTGCAGAAAACATTGCATTTGAACATTTAATTGAGTATATAAAATATAGTAATATACTTTAAAAGGTTAGATTAAAAGGTAGAAAAACTCATAAAAAACTTTTTGTTAAATTAGGTTTAAGTAGAAAAAATGATATGAATTTTCTAATTAAAAAAAAACTTCAAAATATCGTGATTTTTACGTATTTTGTTGAAATCTGAACTTTAAATGCTTATAAAAATCTATTAGAGACTTACGTTCAACCTTTTTTTAAATTTTCAATTAATTTTCAAGTTATGAAAAATATTATATTACATTTTCAAGTTTTTTGACCAATTAAAAAATTTTTATCGGCAATAATAAAAAAAAAAATAAAAAAAAAACACGAAAAATTTATTATGCTTAAAAATAGCTCAACAAAAGTTAAAATATTTTGAAAATTTTATGATGTATAGAAAATGCTTTTATATATATTTGGTGATAATTTCATGTATTTATGGTCATTATTTCTTTTGTTATATTAAAAATAAAAATAAATTTTGTTGAAAATTTGCTTTGAAAAAAAATTCCGTTTTTTCTTGATTTGTTTTTTTTTGTTTTTCCCAGCGTGTTTGAACACTTTTGGGAATTTTGTAATTTTCACCCCTAAAGTACCAACTAGATTCACTTTCCCATTAGAAAAGATACGGATGAAAAAAATCTGAGCTCTTTTACTGCCCTAAAACGTGATGACAGACACAAAAAAAAAAATAAAAAAAACACACAACATTGTAAAATAAATACATTAATCACTTCGCTCAGAATGTAAAATTAATTAATTATTTACTTTTCTATAAAATAAAATTTTATTATTAGATTTCGTTAACTATAATTTATATTTAAATACAAAATGGTTTTAATTTACCAAACTACCAAAGAACAATTTTTTTAACAAATTAATGAGAAAAAGTACTACCAAACATAAGTACTTTTAATGTACTTATATTAAACCGCTACTTTTTGAATATCCTGAATAGTTGTTGGTTCGGAAGTTATAAGCTTAAAAAATATTGTCTATCTTGCCAATAAAGTTAGCAGGCTTAGTTGGTTGTTATTATTTAGTCTTAATCAATAAATATACTTACTCTGTGTCCATTTAGAGTTGTGATTTGTAAACGTGATACTCCATGTTCTGGATTGATTATATAGTCAATATTTTTTTTCAATCCTAATTCTCCTCCGGCTTCTATAAATTTATCAACTAGTGGTGAATGATATCTAACTCGTTCAACGTGTAAATTTCCTTTTTGTGAATGGAAAGGCGAGTTTTGATATTCTGGTATTGAATTGTTCTCAGATTTTAAGAAATAGGGCAACACATCATTGTAAGCCCAACCGTCATTTCCTAGTGCTGCGATTGTATCATAATCTTCTTTTTTTCCTCTTGTGTAAAACATTGCATTTATAATTGATGATCCTCCCATGCCTTTTCCTTTTGGCCATGGACAACGATTATTTTTGAAACCCAAACAACCATTTTTTACTGGCTCAGCGGTATAACCCCAGTTATAGTTTGTTTCGCCTAAAAATGGTACTGCTGCTGGTATATCTGTGTATATAGATTCATCTTGACCTGCTTCCAATAATAGTACTGACCAATCTGGTTGTTCAGATAAACGGTTAGCGACGACACAGCCTCCAGGACCTGCCCCAACGACAATAAAATCATATTCACCTAATATAGGTCTATTATTTATAAAATTGTTTTCCCTGAAGGGAATTTCTTGTTGCTGATACTGTTCATTGGATGATTGATACAATTGACTAAGAGTTAGAGGTAAAAAAAAAATGAATATTGTGAATATTATAAAAAAAATTTTCATGATTTTGAAAACATATAATAACTGGTGGTATGATCAACTGATGATCGTATAAGAACCTCAAACAATACTGTTTCATTTACTTCCACTCTCCACTATATATAGGTGTAGATACTTTGTATTTAATGTTTTATGAGTTTATTCAAGTTCCCCCTGTTACTTATACTGATCAAGTTTACTTCTGATCAAAAAATCTAGGTTAGTGTTACTCGTAATGGTTAAGTAGGCTATTGGAATAAATTAATAAGTGGTTAAACTAAAAGTTGTGTTTTTCCATATTTTCCAACTACTGCTGAAATAACAATCTTGAATTATATTTCCAAGATTTCTGACTGCCTTATCTACCATTTTAAATTGTACAACGTATAGAAAATAATTATCTTTTATCTTATCTAGATAAATTTAAATATGTATATTTCTTAGCATCATCTTAATTAAAGATTAGATAATTAGATAATTACTAGGTAAAAAAATGTCAAATATAATATTTTTTTAGTGTGAATAATTTAATTAGTAATTAAAAAATGAGAATCACTAGATAAAAACAAAATAATAGTTACAAAATATGTATGTATCAGAATAATAAAATTTGTATGAATTTTCAAAGAGTTTACATGCGTAAAAATATTATTGTTATGTTTTATGACTTTATGTACAGGCAAGATTATGCAGTCGCGCACACAAAAGTATTGTATTGATTTTTGTGTAATTATAAATCACTATGAAATAGAAATAATAATTATCTTTTTATTTTACTGAAATATCATATTTATCTAGATAAAATGATACTCAATATTCTTTATCTTTAGCTAGATAAATATTTAATTTCCTTTTCTCAACACCGATGCCACTTGCCATCTTTTTTTTTTATTATTTTTGTTTTAAGCTACGAAATCAAAAATCAAAGTCCAATGCGTCCTGTAGAAAATCGTCTTCTTATGAAAAAAAAAAAAATTAAATCAGACCACTTCATGAGGCGTGAGAGTTTTTCCTTACACCTTGTTTTGATTAAAAACTCACAGGTTTCATTTAGTTGGCGGTGCCGCTGACATGTGTGTATACAACTACACTCACACTAAACATCGTTGACGACTAAAAACACAAAATACCATTTGAATTGCATATTGCCTAAATTATGCCCCTTAATAATGAAACACAAGCAGGCTCCTTAAACCGGAAAGATTATAAAGTTACCTAGAGTTTGACGACCCGAGCTGGTAGGCATATTATCGACTACTTGTAAAATAATAATTATAGCTTGATATAGCATAAATATAATTAAAAGCGTGGTAAACTAGAGCAGTGTGTGAACTGTGAATGCCTAAAATCGCAAAGTCGCGAACTTCGTTGTGCCGTGACTTCGAAACTAAGTTCGACCGACAAATCGAGATCGCACCATCGTTCTCGCACTTGCCGTTGAAATACACGTGGATTGTGGAAAAGAAATAAAATCGAAAATTTCTCTTTGGCACTAAACTTAATATTTTATTCCCAACCTTATAGCACACATTATTATTATTATTATATTGTTAGATGGGAAATATAATTATTATTAACGGGCCCCTACATCATCCCGGTAGCGCGATCTGTGATTGACATAGTCACCGTAATGCGATATCAACACGATCGACGATCACGGCGAGCCAACCTATATTATCTACAACCGCGGTGGCCACTGTCCACAATAACGAATATGGAATAAATTATAGCCACACACAATTTAATATAAAAATACGGTAGAAATCTATATCAGGGGTGGGCAACCTTTTGAGACAGAACAGCCAAAAGTCACAATTTATAACATTTTCCAGTTTTTAAAGAACCACTAAAAATGTTCGTTTCAATATTGTAATATTTTCTTAGATATATGCATATTATATTTGATTTTCGATTTAAAATAAACGACTTTTAAGACGAAATAATTCATTTATTCATATAAAAACGTACACATATTTTTAGCACAAAACCTATTCAAATGTTTTAGCTATAATAATAAAATAATTATTCCTATAATATACAACTACAGTTGCTGAATAATAAATAGTTACATCGATGGAAATATTGGTTTTGCATGCCTTTTGAAAGTTTGGTTAAATCTGGCTTATAACTTGTTGTTTTAAGTTTCAAGCACGACTCTAGATTTTCATTTGTTAGTTGGTTTTTTACTTTATTTTTTATTATATTCATGCAAGAAAACGCTTGCTCACACGAATATTATGTCGATCCAACGATCGAATTATTCCAGCATTCCAAATGCCAATTGCTTCACCTCACTGTAGCATTATATTTTTTTTTCGTGCAAAACTTATATTTATTTTATATTTATATTTATTGTTAGTTTAAGATGTACAAGTAAAGAAGGAGAAATATATATATATAAGAAAAAGAATATATATTATATATAAGAAGGAGAAAACTAGCATTGCTTTTTACTGAGGTAAAACCTCGTATCGAAAAGCAAGAATACTTAACATAAAAATTATAAACTTGGAGACTATTTCATGCGTCGAAGTACCTCTACTCGCGGCATTTGTTTTAGGTATTTTTTTTACACAATAAAATAATTAATTTTCGCGTATGGAACTGGAAAACTGCAACTTTAGACCGAAAGAGCCGCACGTGGCTCGCGAGCTACAGGTTACTCAATAACTGGACGATTGGCTTGTTTAATACTTAAATTACTTAAATTAAAATGCACAAGTTAATATATTTTGTAAATAATAAAATTTTTTGAACGGTGTTTTCATCGGGGCCAAGTGCATCGTGAAGGTGCTCGGATATGTCGAACTTTTGCCGGGTCTCTTGTGTATCTCTACATCTGTGATAATATGTTTGATAGAAGTTGGATAACCGCATGCTTGACATAGTCTTGGTAGTTCTTTTTTCATTAGATGGGCATGTGTATAGTGCATGTGGCCTATCCTGAAGCGATTTAGTATGACTTCATCTCTTCGTTTAAGGGATTTAGGGTTGTTCCATTTTTCGGTTGTTCTTTTGATTTCGTTTAATTTTGTATTCATTTTTTCATTTATTTTAAATAGGTCGTAAATAATTTTTTTAAATCTTTATCTGAGTTTGTATTCTAGAGATATTGATGTGGGTTATTGGCTTTTTCTTTGACAAATACGTCAGCTCTTTCATTACCGATGATTCCGCAATGGTCAGGAATCCATAAGAAAATTGTTTTATCGTTGAATTTATAAGTTAGGTTTAATATTTTATTTACGATAACATTATCATTATTATTATTTATAAGGCTTGATAAAGTATTCATGGAATTTGTAAAAATTATATAATAATTATTTTGTAGTTTGGCACTTATTATAAAAAGTGTATTATAACTATTAAAACGTTAAAAAATAAATAATATTAAAAATATTAAAAAAAAAATGTTAAAAAATATAAAAATTAATTTAAGTATTGTCACGTCGATCCAAGTAATACCGCTCTAGAACTTAAAATAATAATTATCACAGGCAGTTTTCTGTTGGAAAACATTTTTATAAGTACAATAATCAAAAAAGAACACTTAGCCGGCGCGACAGTCGTCGCTCACACGCGTACGAATCTTGGATAAAAAAGCCATGGACAAAAAAAAGACACGAAATAAACTATACAGGGTGTTTCATAGCGTTATACAATATTTTTGTGTTAAAATAATTTAATACAATTTTTTATTAATATAAGTGGTTAGTACCATCATATTATACAACAAATTACAATAATAATAATAATTAATAAAAACAAACAAATTAAAAAGTAATATAAAACATAAAACAAGATATTTATTTCTAAAATGAAAAAAATTGGTACAATTAGTATTTTTATTATTAGGTACCTACTAATTTGTTTGTTTTTATTCATTGTTATTATTATTGTAATTTTTTTTATAATATGATGATACTACCTACTTGTATTAAATTGTTTAAACACAAAAGCATTGTATAAAAAAAGGTGAAAGTAAAATGCTTTTTAGTTTATTTCGTGGCTTTTTTATCCTATTATACCGTCGCTCAGCGACCCCTGTCGAATCTCACAACAGTCGCAGACTTCCGTGCCCACACGTGCGGCGGTATCACACAGCACATTTTGTCACCTTTGCACATCTCGCTTCTCGGGCATGACCTAGTCATTATGGAATTTGCTAAAATAAATTATTATAACAACATTGCATAATAATATTATGCAGGTATGTTAATTGACAAATAACGAATGTTTACGTACAACAGTATGCGCGTACAACATTAGGCTTCAATTTTAATAAATAATAAATAGCCTAGTAAAATAAAATCGTCCGTTTTATGGTTGTATTTCCTGCTCTTAACCGTATTCGTATGCAACGATAAAAACCAACTGGCCCTCCGAACCCCCTAGAAACCATGACAAAATAGATTCGTATGTTGTGCGCCAGCTCGAGGACGACGTTTGTGATGGACGTAAGAGCTTGTGGCCGTGGAAGTAAATAATTACAAGACTGAAGTATTGTTGAAACGAGTAATTTTTATTTTAAATCGGAAATTAGACTGGCGTGAAGCTGCTCGTCGCAGCCCGGGAATATCACGTCTGAATTGGAGCCGTTTCGGGGTCTTTCATATATGGGGCCCACGTCAACCCAACAAAATGGCGTTGACCTCATCGGCCGTCGCGTGCGTAACGTGCTAGTTCCAGGAAATGCCATCGGCACACGCTTTGTCGTAATTCCTGGTATTCCAAAAGTTTTATTTGTGCGTCGGCGCATTTAATTAATATAATATAATATCGTGTAATGATGGACACAATTATACATCGTTAAAATAAATACATTTAACGAAACTGATTAAATATAATAGACTATAATCGCCACATTAATCACTACATGCCTTTGATGTCAACCAAAGGCGGCATCTCACAATCATCGTCTATTTAAGCCCATAACACACACACACAACGGCGCTCAGTCGCTCTCTCCATAAGTACACTGTTAATATACCTTTTTTTAAAAATATTTTTTTGTGTTCTTTTTAATAAAAATAAAACTTAAATTACGTCATGACATCGTCAACAAGTTTTTGGTATATCATTTCTATCTACACAATCCTAATTCAAAAAAAAAAAAAAAAACAAATCATCTTCGTTGGAGACTTGGAGATTCAGTGAAAGGTAAAGAACATATTTTATTATCCGAATATAAATATATGCCAAGAAAAACTCTCGTACTCACCCCCCGATAATATACCACATTAAGTGGGTTATTTCATGTAATGAGCTAAAGACGTGAAATTTGACATGTTATTCAATTAAACCTCATACAAATATATTGATCATCCCAATTTAAAGCTTTGATATCTTACATTCTTAAGTCAACACATTATATATACCCTTTTACCCCCTATTTTATCCTAACATACTCATTCTATCACATTTTTAACTCTTATTCTATCTTATTTTTTAACTCGTCACAATCGTAAACCGCTTGTCCAACACGGCATTATATTATTTGATTCACATAATTCCTCAGAATCGATGGTCGTCCGAGGCCGCTTTTTATTGTCAAACTCGACGTTCGTTGTTCGAGTATTATTGGCTGGTCACACCCCAGCGTAATCCCGAGCGCGTTTTCTATTATCGATTTATTACACTCGCCCGTCTCGGGCGCACGATTTCTCTGGTCCTGTTCTCAGAATTTCCCGTGTTAATTGTCTCCCGGACAATTCTGTAGTCGGTCTAGCCTTGTCTTTTCCCAAAATCGTTCGATGTCGGTAATTACTTACGAAGCGGCTTGTGTCAACACGTACACGGTTCCCCCTCGCCCACGAGGTCATTGCCGATTTGTTGGTAATCGTACCACTGTCCAAACGAATGCATTTTACACAAATATTAGAGCCGATTTGCATCGAACATTTATTTCTGATATCATCGTTTTTAGGAAACCTGCCGTGTAAATGTACACCGGTCACTTACTTACTCCGTATTCCTTTTTTACGAGAGCCGCTGTTACAATTTGGGAACACACACACACACACACACACAGGCATTTCATGTAGTCCGGTTTAAATTAATAATCATTTGCAATAAAAAACAAAATACAAATCATGCAATATATAATCACGGGAAACTAGGAATTTAATCGGAAAAATACAGTGAATGACACATCAATAACAAATTACAATATTCTATATTTCTATAAGATAAACAAATAATGTATATTACCTTTTTGTGTATAGTTGTTAAAATAATATCGATTATATTGCAAATTAAATTATCATTGGAATATTGACAATAGATATAAATATATGTTTATTCATAAAATTATACGTCCTACACGATAATAAATGCACCGTCGTATCCCATATGAAATCATGTGGGTTTTTTATTTTCTACCGTACAGCGGGTTTCGTATTGAACACGGTTACCGGGAGAGTATGGACCAAATGGAATCAGGAAAACGGCTTGCGTCGCAGTTCTTGTCGGAAGTGCGGGAGGGGTGCGCGTTCTCGTCAAATATTTATAGTTGCATCACCCGTCCGTGTTGTGTTACGACCGACATCCACGAGCACGTGCGTATCGTATTAATATCGTCTGTGATTATGGCCAAAATGTAATTGACAATAGCGCACGCGGAGGACACGGATACTACTAGGGCAGTGCTTCGCAACCCGCGGGGCCGTGAAATATTTATTTTATTTAAAACAAACATACGTGGATCGTGCATTTCACAACAGTCTTTAGAAGCAAACTTGCGTGTTTCGGTTTCAAATATCACACCCGACGACATAAATATGCCATGCGGAAATATGCAAGCCCGACGGTCACGTTTTTTTTTTTTTTTTTTTTTATCATTATTATTGTTATAGCCTTTGTTCGAAACCAAATGATCAACAATTTATTTATTTTTTTTTTTTATATATGTTTAATGTTTGATACTATTATAAAACCGTTTCAAAAATGTATTAAAAAACATTTATTTACGTGAAACGGTACATAAACTTTTAGTGTATGATTAAGAAAAATCAACTACTTAACGATTTTGATTATGAGGGGGGGGCTTGACAGTTTTGCATTCAATTCAGGGGGCCTACGACGAAAAAGGTTGAAAAGCACTGTACTATAGTTAACCGCGATAGCTCGTTGCAGTACAGCACAAAAATCCATAACCGGCGGCGGCGGCACGGACACGATAGACATCTTATCTTCTATACATCCGCTGGCGGTGTTGATAAAACAATTTATCTACGTCCCGCGTCCGTTCAACGGCAATAAATCACAGTGGTACCAATATATTCAGATTTCAGAAACGTATCGGCCGATCCGCGGCATACCGGTATTATTATATTTCGTGTGCGGTAACCACTGTACAGTTTGGCGTCGGCTGGAATGTTTCGAATAAATAATCATAACATCGGCCAATGTCAATATAGCCTTATGGGTATTGTTATCAAGTATCAACATAGCACTGTAGTCTGCGGCTTAGAGGCTCAGGATCGGTTTGCCGTGTTTAGTATATAGTAGACGCGTTTATTTAAAAATGTCGGCGACTGTTGGATAATATTAAATTCTTTTTTTTATTTTTACTTTTAGACGCGCAACTGTGCGTAATATGTTTTAATATTTTCGAACAATTTATCGTATATTGTTTATTGAATATTTACATCCGGCTTGTCAATAGTTATTAGTCACCGTTACCATTATCGTAATAAAACACTCCGTGGTAATTTTTTTTTTTTTTTTGTGAAAACAATGGCGGTGGATTATTGTAATTGAAGATCAAACGTCGACTGTGGGATAGAACAAAAACACGTAGTTTTATCGAACTGTTGTATTTATGGTCGTGCGCAAAGAAACATAAAATCATTTGTTAATAACGTAACAAAAATGGGACAAATACACACTGTGGGACCCAACAAAGCTCTAATTGTTTCCGGTAAGTAACGGCACACCTGCGTGTTTACTCGCATCTACACCGTTATTGGGTGTACCTTGTATTTTATAGTGTGAATAAATAAATAAATAAATAAATAAATAAATAAATACATAAATAAATATCTAATTGGATTCGTCATCTCGACTGTATGACCAACGATTGCGTATCATGTCCGCCGCCTTTTCTCCGACCATTAAAGTCGGGGCGTAGAGATGTGCACTAGGGATATGTGGAAATACCGAACTGTCCACTACTCTCAGTCCTTCAACACCAAGTACTTGTAATTCACTGTTAACGACATCGCCCATTCTGCACGTACCGCACTGGTGATGATAAGTGCTCGTCAGGTGTTTCGATAAACACACCCAATAGTCATCCGATCTGAATTCTACATGGCTGCACTTTGGGTATGGTTCTGGGTTGAGTTTGGCCGCGACGTCTTTAAACGCCCGTGTTTCTTCTACCAATGTCACCGCATACTTAAGCGCATATACATTGTCTTGTAGGTCGGTGTCACTGTCGAAATAACCATAAGACATGACGGGTGGATGCAATGAGTTATTGTTTTTCAAAGTCACGTTTCCGCGGGCGTCTGGTTGCAACAACAAAGTAGCCATAAGGAACGCATCTCGTTTTTCCGATAAAGGAACAAATATTAATTCAACCTCTTTGCCGGATGGTAATCTTATATAACATAAACCGTCTACTCCTCTTGGTACTGTAAGTGGGCCTCGACCGTATTTAAACCATTCTTCGAACAAATAAATATTTGATATAGTTTGCTTGTTGAGTGATGGCCCTGTTTGATTTACTATGAATTCCAAAGCTAAACAACAAATAATACAACATTTTTTTATTAAATATTCAATTAGTGCATTTTCCAAATCATAAAAAATCTAGATTAATTTCAAAATTGTTTTAACATATTGGTATTTTATTATTTTTGTATGTTCATTTTAAGGGTGCAAAATGTAAACAAACTATTTTTTTATTTGAATTATTGGAAATAATTTAATTTCTCAAAGTTTCATACTTATGCTTATTGGATATTATCACACAAATTAAGAACCTACAAGAAATAAAAAGTTTAAATTTAAAATATTCAATCACAATTGCAGTGCTCTGCGGTCGAATGTGTAAAATATACCAAAAAATTAATTGAAACTGTGATATTTCAACACACTTATTACTTATATAATATTATGTTGTAAGCTCAAAAAATCAAATGTCATCTGAGACTGAAAGCCAGCTAATATTGTATTTCTTATATAAATATGCCGTAGATTTTGTGAGATTTATGCAAGTGCAACTCCCTTTTGAGATTATTTGAGTGCACACAGCTCATAATGTATTAGCCAATACTACAATGGGCATAACTGTTAAACTTTTGCATAAAAAAAAATCATGAAACAATTTAAAAATTAAAATAGCACATTGTCATAAAAATAATAATGTAAATATACCGACTGTGCCATAGTGTTCTTGTAAATTCTGTCCTACTGGTAAGTCTTGGATTACTGGTATACCAAGATTATTTAAGTGATCTTTTGGTCCAACTCCTGATAACATAAGTAATTGTGGAGAGTTTACTGCACCTGCAGATAAAATAACTTCTTTTTTAACATAAACTGTTCTATGTTTTCCTTTTTTAATAAATTCTACTCCGGTTGTTTTTTTAGTTTTTGGATCAATAAGTATTCTCGTTACTTGACTGAATATAGCCACATGGAGATTCTGACGATTTTTGACTGGACGAATATATGCTTTAGACGCACTTACCTATACAAAAAAATAATTATTATAAAATAAATAAATAGGTATATTAGAATATATCTAACCGAATCCAAACTAATCATCACTAATCTAATCAATTAGTAGGTACATAGGTAATATGTTGATTTTATAGGTTTTTAATTTATAAATCTTAGAAATAAAGTACCTAGTAACTATTAAGTTAACATTGTAAATTGTTCAATTAAACACAAATTTTCATATAATATTTAATCTAAGTTTAAACCAGATGTTCTTTAAACTATGGTATTCGAAAGGTCACACGATGATATGCCAAGGATCACACTATAGTACAGGAAATCAATTTGTTTTTTTTATTGATGGTTTTGGCGGATCTAATATTATGTTATATTTTATATAAATTATTATTACTATATATTATTATTTGGAAGAATAAAGTATGTTATTAGTGGATAATTGCTCATTGCCTTATGATTTTGATATAAATATTTTCACGTTTTGAACAAACAGTTCTATTTTTAGTCATTAGTGGTACGCAGATAACAATACTGAGTATATAGATATAACTAGGGTCCAGATTTTTAGGTATTTATATGACATTACTCTGAAGATAAAACATTTTTTAATAGTAAAAAAATAGGTTAAAAATGTGGCCAATTTGTCCAATACAATGTTTATAGGATAACATTTTTTGAAATATTTTGTAAATTATAAAAATAAAATATTTATAGGTACCTTGCACATTTTTTTTTTATATCATTTAATAATAAAATAATAATTGTTTCTTTTATGTTGCAATAAATTTGTGTTCTATTTTTATAATTAATATTAGTTTTTCTTTTCATAATAATTTGTAATTTTTTCTTAAAAAATTTAAAAATACACAGATGAAAAAATATTTATAATAAAAATATGCATACTTGAGCATATTTTGATGTTCATTGATTATTTTTCTTATTTTTATGTGAATATAAAAAGATTATTTGTATGAGTTTAAAGAAATATTATTATCATATTTCAACTTTTTTTGAACCTAAAAATCCAGACCTTAGTCATAATTCATAGGTGTTCACGCAGGGTAGTTATGGTAGGCTGTAAGTGTCAGACTCTTCTGTGAGCTTTTTTTTAGTTGTATAAGATTATATTGGTAATAGATATAAGATATGTAGTTAATACGTACAAATGTACAATGAAATTGTTACAGCTTATATAATAATATGTACTGTTTACACTATAAATTATAATAAATTAATTGTTACCATTTAGTATTTTAAAAATAAACCAGTCATAAATTATAATTTATCATACATAATATATATTTGGTATGGTAATATGGCAATAATTACTAGGAATATCATAATTTATAAACTTTTTAAAAAATATTAAAGATTATCTCTTTGTGTGATATATTGCAGGGATCATATAATTATAATATAATAGTAAGAGTGGTAGTTGTTAAAAAATGTTTCCCCTCAGCTCCTTCTTGAATAATTGTTGGTTCGGAACTTATAAGCTTAAAAACCATTGTCTATGATTATCTTGCCAATAGGGTTAGCAGGCTTAGTTGGTTGTTATTGTTTAGTCATAATCAATAAATTTACTTACTCTGTGTCCATTTAGAGTTGTGATTTGTGAACGTGATACTCCGTGTTCCGGATTGATTGTATAGTCAATATTTTTTTTCAATCCTAATTCTCCTCCGGCTTCTATAAATTTATCAACTAGTGGTGAATGATATCTAACTCGTTCAACGTGTAAATTTCCTTTTTGTGAATGGAAAGGCGAGTTTTGATATTCTGGTATTGAATTGTTCTCAGATTTTAAGAAATAGGGCAACACATCATTGTAAGCCCAACCGTCATTTCCTAGTGCTGCGATTGTATCATAATCTTCTTTTTTTCCTCTTGTGTAAAACATTGCATTTATAATTGATGATCCTCCCATGCCTTTTCCTTTTGGCCATGGACAACGATTATTTTTGAAACCCAAACAACCATTTTCTACTGGCTCAGCGGTATAACCCCAATTATAGTCTGTTGCTTCTAAAAATCCTGCTGCTCCTGGTACATCTGTGTATACAGATTCATCTTGACCTGCTTCCAATAATAGTACTGACCAATTTTCTTGTTCGGATAAACGGTTTGCAACGACGCTGCCTCCAGGACCTGCTCCAATGACAATAAAATCATACTCACGCAATATTGGTTTATTACCTAAATAAGTATTTTCCCTAAAAGGAATTCCTTGTTGTAGATACTGTCCATAAATTGACTGGAATAATTCCACAAGTATTGAAGATGTAGATGAAATAAATAATACAAATATTATAAGAATAATTTTCATTTTGAATTAAGAGTTAGTGTACTTTGCCATGGACAAGTGCGAATGTCAGTGTCAAATTCTTCAAACATTACAGTTATTTTAGGTCAATCTCCCCACTATTTATACTTTTATTCAATGTTTGTAAATATACTGTTACTCCTACTAAGCGTGAGCGTGATCAAATAATATTTTATATTATTTCTTATAATTTACTGGTGTAAGATGGACAATCATGTGGTAGGTTAATGAACTTTAAATATATGTTATTTGGCATTAAGCATACATTTTTTCATAGAAACCCTATTAACAAATTATTATTGTGTATTTAAACTTATTAATTTCCAAAAATAAATGATAAGTTACTTGATTATTTGATTGCCTGTATTGCATTTTTACTACTTTAAATATTTTATATAATTAATTTTTAAAAATTAAATATATTTTTTGAAAATTACTTTATCTTGTTAATACTAGTTTTATTTTTATTATTCTATTGATAATTTTTAACAGGTATTGCATTAAGTCAAATATTAGAAAATGTTAAAAAGCTTTTTTTTTTTATTGAACAATTAATTTTATGTGTTTAATAATACTATTTAAATTAATAATGATTAGACTGAATTTAAATACTTAAAAGATTAATGAAAGTAGTATGAATGTTTTAAGTGTATACAAATAATAATAATAATTGATCATTCCTTTCACCTTTAGAAAAGTAACCCATCCAAAAACATTGCATTAGAAAATTGAATTGAGTATATAAAATATAATAAGATAGAAAAGATAGAAAAATGTCAAGCACCATCAAAAAATATTATTAACATAGTTATTCTTCATTTAAATATCTAATTTCATTTAAATTGTCTCTTAAACTTAAAATGTCTTTAAAAAATTATTTATTTTATATATATTTTTGATTTTTGCTTACACTATTAAATACTTATGAAAAACTTTGTTTTAAACTTTCAATCCTTAGTTATAAAAACTGAAAATTTTATCAATTTTTAACTACAAAACAATTTGTAAATGTTCGATGATGAACTTTGGTCAAAATGTATAAAAACTTGTTAAGAAAAAAACCTTACCGAGAAAACGATTGAATATCCAATGTCTAATTTCAAACGCTCATTAGTTTGACTTTTGTTAATTTTTTTTTTTTAGAAAGGCAGAAAAACTTATAGAGATATTTATGTTGAATTTTTAAATCTTAGATTTGAATAGAAAAAATGTTATAAATTTCCTAATTAATAAAAACTGCAAATTCTATGATTTTTAAGTATTTTCTTGAAATTTCAACTTCAGATGCTTAGAAAAACTATTAGAGACTTCTCTCAAATTTTTTTTTAATTTTCACTTATAAGTTATGAAGAACATTTTATTATATTTTCAAGTTTTTTGACCTACTGAAAAAAATTTTATGGGCAATAATAATAAAAAAAAAACAACCAAAAGTTTATTATGCTTAAAAATAGCTCAAAAAAAAAAATAAATAAATAAAAAAATCAAAATATTTTAAAAATTTTTGACATATAGAAAATGTTTATATAAACGTTTGGTGTAAATTTAATGTTTTTATACGGTCATTATTTCTTTTGTTACATTAAAAATAAAAATAAATTTTGTTAAAAATTTACTTTGCGAAAAATTCCAGTTTTTCCTTAATTTTTTTTGTTTTTCCCGACGCGTTTAAAAACTATTGGGAATTTTTTACTTTCGACCCCTCAAAATACCAACTAAATTCACTTTCCTATAAGAAAAGATGCTAATGAAGAAAATTCGAGCACTTTTACTAGACTAAAACGTAATAACAGACACAAAAAAGAAAATAAAATAAAAAACTTACAACATTGTAAAATCAATTCATTCATCGCTCCGCTTAGAATTTAAAATTGATTATTTTTAAATAGATACCTTATTATATAGTTTTTTTTCGAAATTGTGGTTCAATTTAAGAGTGATTTTTTTTATAATTTCTATAGTATTTATAGTATCAGTGTTTACCTATTAAAACTATACAATTATAAAATATTAATTGTGATCGTGATAATAGTTTTATAAAATTTTAATACCTACACAATAATATTATATTTTCTTAAAATAAGAAAAATTATAATTGTGTTATTTCACGAAAAATTTGACTACTTTTACAATTAGACAGGGGCAAATGCGCATTTTGCCCCCCCCCTCAAATGACGCCACTAACCCGTGGTTCAACATCTATTTCTAAAGATAAATAGATTTTTCATAATTCTGTTGGTTTTAGTGTTGTACTAATTTTTTCCAAAAACTTTGCGCATAATTTTCAATATAAATGTCCTGCAGAATAGTTCACCGTGTGAAATTCACATAGTTAATAGGTTCGTGATATAAACAGCTTAAAATTAGTTGAAATATTTTTTAAAGTTCAGTGTGTGCAGAAAATAATAATAAACTTAAAAGTCATAAGTTTTAAGTCTACGATTAATATTTTTTGAATTATAACTGAATTTACTTAATATCCAATTTTAGTTGATATTTAAATTTCAAATACTTCTTAAAAATAAATTGTGACTTTAAATTTTAATATTTTTTAATCACTGTAAGAAAAACTTTTGAGGAACTTTTCTTAAATATTTAAGGTTTTTGACCGAGACATATTAAAATTCATCAACATAAAGTCGACCTAAGTCGAATATTTTAAATGTCTAAAAATAGCGAAAAAAGAGCCAAATTATTTTAAAAATTGTAACATATTTAGAAATGACTAATATCAATTTCTAAATGTACATTTTAAGCCTACGATGAACATTAGTTTTTTAACTACAAAAGAAAACTATGTAGGTACTTTAGGTATATAGGAAACTGGTAATTTGTATATATTCCTGTTTTCCCTCTAGTTTTTGTTAGTTATTTCCCATTTATAATTACATTTTGAAAATATCTGCTTATTTTTCATTTTTATCAATTAAATAAAAATTTTCACTCAATATTGAAACAACATTTCTGTCCTAAAACGTTATGGGTGAAGACAAAAAAAATCACATTGTAAAACTAATACATTTCTCGATCCGCTTAGAATATAAATGTTGTTTTCATTTGCATATTTAATTAGGTAAGTATAAATTCTACGTGTATTATAATTGAGGAATAATAAAAGTTCCAAATTTAAAAAGAAACAAGATTATTAAATTTGTAGAACGTTATGCTGCTATACATCGTAAATATTTTATTTATTAAATGTGATAACTTTTTTTACTCGGAATACGCTAAGGCATCAATTTACGTTTTTATATTTCACAATAATTATTTTATCTACAAAAAAACTAAATAAACTAAATATTAACTTACTATTGACGTATGTAAATATGTTTTTAAATTGAAATGTTTTGATTAAATTATTAAAAATACATTTTGGATATTATATAGTCTTTAATAACCTTTTAATTAGAAAAAATGTTATTTTTTTTTTTTTGGCCAATCATATTAAATTATTTAATCTTACTTATAAAAGACAATTGAAATATTGTTATATGTTATTTTTTTAAAAAAAATGAATGTTACCTTCCTATAAAGTAAGTCGTATAAAAAATTAAAATATACTCTAAAACTAAAACCATAGAATCAAATATTATATATATTTATATTATAATATAGTTTACTTATAATCGATTAATTATAGTGTACTTAGTAGCATCTAGCATTAATTTAAAGAAATAGAAATTTAAAATAGGATTTAAGAAGGCTCAACACGCGCATATGTTTAGTGTCTTATTAGCATACTTACTGTATAGGTAACAATTTTGCATTCAGTATAATGTTTATAGTGTTCGTTAGTTTTAATATTACAGTAAATTGAGCTATTCTAAAATTTAAATGTAAAAATATTATTTCATTTGTTATTCCTCATTTTTTTTTAATTTTTAATTTTAAAACAAATTGTGAGTCATAAAAATATTAAAATTTAAGAATGATCATTAATGAGTTTATACTACGAAAAAAATATAGGCCACGCAGTATCTCTTATTCTTGGGTACACGTCAAAATATCGCGGCAATATTGTCGCAGTAAAAATATCGCAAAAGTAAATATGTCGTTGGTACAAAAATATCGCAATATATAAAATTTTATTTTCATGACAATTTAAGTAAAACAATAATAAATATAATCATATATAATTAAAAATTTAAGTAAAAAAATAATAAATAGTTAATTTATATTAGTTGGAAATGATGTGATATGCCACGTAAGTAATCGTTAATTGATTTATTTTTATAATCATCACATATTCTTTTTTAATTTTATTGTGGAATCCTTATATATTTTTTTCTTTGGTGGTTCAAAGCCTGCCGTACATTGTTCAATTTTAAAACGGTTTAAACTTTCTTCTTTTTTTAATGCAGTTATGAATGTCCAAATTGATGGATGGTGCGCACTTAGTATAGAATTAAAAGAATTATGCCAACCTTCCACCGAATTGTTTGTTTGTGGAATATCATTCTCTAACATTAAATAACAATTCCAAGTTTTAATTGAAAATAAAGGGGCTCTTCTAGTTCTACGATTAGGTCTACCGGTCCATGTATCTTCAAAATAATCAATTAAATTTGATAACATTTCTTGTTGGTAAAATTGAGATTCGAGTAAAGTTTCAAAGGCGGACACTACATCATTTTCTGGAATATAAGCAAGTGCAGCTAGTTTTCTCATCAAAGCGCAGTAGTCAACCATTGATATTTCAATGTTAGCTCTATATTTTAGCTGCTAATTTATTTATATCCAGTTAAGTTAATATGTATAAAGGAACTTAATGTTTTACCTTTCATTTGAACAATAATTACTAGTCTGTCATAATCCTATCTCCGGTTCGAATCCCGACCACGGACAGCATTGCTATCTAGGCAAGAAATTGTCTAGGTGGCGAGACCGCCATTCCCCCCTCCCCAACGGGCATGGCAGAAACTTTTTTTTTGGCATTTTTTTTAAAATTTTTTTTAAACTTAACTTTTTTGTGCCATATGCAAAAAAAAAATTAAGTTTAATTTGCCATTTGGTACCTATTATTCCTATATTTTCATTTTTTACATAATATGCGTTCCGTTTAAAATGGAATTGTCCGTTTTTTAATCGTCGTGTCCCGTTCTTCCGACAAACTTCAAACAAGACACTTTTTGTACAATTTTTAGAAGATAATCCAATTTTACTCCTAGGCATATTATTATGTTATGTGCATGAAAGAAAAAATACATTTATGAAACAAATACAAAACAATATTATTCGTATATAAAATAGTTTTGTATTAAATTTTGAAACCCAAGTTATAAAGTATAATAGTTTTCGTGGAAGGAGCGTCGATTTCCGACAAACAATAATTGTTAACGATAAGCCTAAGTCATGTCCAGGGCTCGGAACTTCATGCATTGCATATTTAAAATCTGATTCTATACAAATTTGTGGCATGATACATACAATCGAAATACAAAAAATTATGTTGCATATTTTTGCATATTTTACTACATTTTTATGATTTTGTATATTAAAGGATTTTAAGCATATTACGAATCATCAAAAAACAAATTTTTAATAATTTAAATTATTTAAAAATAAAGAGTCCGCCACACATCGTAGCCTTGTCTATATTTTGAATTATACATCGAGTATTAATTGTAAATTTGTTTTAATTGATTCAGTTTAATTTAACATTTTTTCAATAATAAAAGATTTATTTTTACCAAGAGCTATCACTGTAGCTGTTTATATCGTACGCCACCAAGTCACTCGTTTGATAAAATCAGACAAAATACAAAAAAATTGTAAATAAAAAATAAATTTTTTTTTTAATAATTCTGCTTTTTCCAAACTTATTCCCGTATAAATAAATATTTTATAAAAAAAAAAATAATTGCATATTATACTGCATATTTAAAATTTTTCTAGTGTATGTGTATGCGCATATTTCATTGTTTTTTAGTGCATAAAGTTAATGAAGCACATGATTCATGTCATATGCTCAATGTAATTATGAGCCAGCCCGTACAACCAAACCCTATCCAACAACACCACTCCTTTGACCGTTGCAATAATTATATATTAATGTTTATTTTCATACTATTTTCAAATAATATTAGAAATAAATAACGTTACACCTGATTTTTGAACGACAATGTAGACAAGTAGCAACATACGAATATTAGTTCTTTCGAAAATGTGAAGAAATAGGTAAAGTGATGCAAATGCACGGGGTACAAGGATATTTTTTCAATCTAGCACAGAAGTCGTCAAAATACTAAACTAAAATTGTTAAATACATATTTTTTTAATGTTGAGTTTTTTTAAAGTTACAAAAGTTAAATAAAATCATTCATTTATAAAATATAAATTTATATAATTTAATATAATATAAAGTATATTTTAAAACATTTACATTTAAACTAAAAATTATACACTATATTTTATAAAATTAATTATTATTAATATAATAATTTTTATTTTATTTTTATCACAGACAATAGCCTATCTATTTCACTTATAAATATCCAAGCTTAAATGATAATTCCCCAATCTTCTTTAATTAGATCTGATCCTTTTTCACCAATCATGATGGTTGGTGCGTTAGTATGCGCGGATACAATTTCAGGCATGATTGAGGCATCAATAACTCTTAGTCCTTTTAATCCATGAACTCTTAACCTTGGATCCACCACAGCTGTAGGATCTCCTATTGGTCCCATTTTACACGTTCCAGCCAAATGGTATACGGTAAATGTTAGGTGTCTGGACGCACACTTCCAATAATCGTCCGAGTCAAATTGAAAATGTTCACAACCTAGAATAGTTTCATTCCATAATTTTGTATCAATACGTTTAAAAGCATCCATTTGTGATAATTGTTGACTTATTCTTACACCTGCTACTATTACATCCAGATCCTTTTCGTCAGAAAAATAATTTGGATAAATTGCTGGGTATCGAAATGGGTTTCGGTCTTTTAATTCTATCCATCCTTTGCTTTTTGGTCTCATGATCATTGGAAATATCATATAAGTATTTTTTTGTTCTGTATTTTTAAAAACACTGTTATACACGTTATTCTTAATGTTAAATGATTTTTTAAGCGTTTCATCTGAGCTCACAGCACCATTTATAAATAATAATTCCAGATCGGCATGTCCATCAATATCATTAGGACTATTCAAGTCGAAGAAAGCTAGTGCTTCGGTTCCTCCGGGTATTGTTAAAGGCCCCTTGTGATATTTTAGGAAATCATGTAGGTTATTGGCATTTTTCAAAATCCTATTCGTTTGTATTGAAGTTGTATCGTTTACAACAAATGTTAAACCTCCCAAAGCTACATGATCCATTAGATTACGGCCTACTTGTAGATCGCGTAAAACACTTATACCTTTTGATATCAAGTGATCTTTTGGTCCGATCCCTGATAACATGAGTAACTGTGGAGAATTAATTGCTCCTGCTGAAATTATAACTTCTTTGCGTGCCAAAACTCTATATTTTTTGTTTCCTCTGTAGTATTCAACGCCAATTGCTCTACTGTTAGTTGTATCAAATAGTATCCGAGTTACATGACTTTTTTTTTTTATAAATAGATTTTTTCGTTTGCGTATTGGATGAAGAAACGCTACATTAGTACTATATCTTAATCCATTTTTCATTGTTAATTGGTGAAAATTAAATCCTATTTGATTTTTTCCATTCAAATCTCTCACAGGATATCCAAGCTCATATCCTGACTGAACAAATGACTTGGCTAATACACTTTTATAAGGTGATTCTGATACTGAAAGAAAGCCTCCTTTTCGATGGAAACCATAATCTTGAAGAGTGATACTTGCATCTTCTGATTTAAGAAAATATTTAAACGCTTCGTCTGCATTCCAACCTGAAATATTTTTAATAAAATAAGTTTTAAAATATTTTTTGTATAATATTTAATCTTACCATCATTTCCTGCTTCAGCCCATCCATCATAATCTTTTTTGTGACCCCTGGTATATATCATATAGTTAAGTACGCTTGAACCTCCCATTACTTTACCTCTTGGAAAATTGCACTGCCTGTTTACATGACCTAAAACATTGCATTTTATTTTTAGGCGGGTTTTGTGGATCAACCAAGAGAACAACAATTGTTGGTGGTTGGGCATGGGCTTGGTGGCTTATTAC
The DNA here is from genome assembly GCA_014851325.1 of Pentalonia nigronervosa. Classification (NCBI taxonomy): domain Eukaryota; kingdom Metazoa; phylum Arthropoda; class Insecta; order Hemiptera; family Aphididae; genus Pentalonia; species Pentalonia nigronervosa. The sequence goes on along the minus strand of JACXSJ010001637.1, from coordinate 40,682 downwards.
AGATGTTCAATATCTATCTCTTGAGGTAATTAAAATTATAGATTATAATCGTGTAAATTATTTTTATTTATTCAAATGTTATAATATCTATATTTTTTTTAGGTTATGACTTTAAACCCCATGTGCGATACTGTTGAAACTATTCACGGAGTTCCGTTAACTGTAACAGGAGTAGCTCAGTGTAAAATAATGAAAGCTGATGAACTTCTACAAACAGCATCTGAACAATTCCTTGGCCGAACTACCAAAGACATTAAGCAAACTGTGCTTCAAACCCTAGAAGGTCATTTAAGAGCTATATTGGGTACTCTAACAGTCGAAGAAGTGTATAAAGATAGAGATCAATTTGCATCTCTTGTAAGAGAAGTAGCTGCACCTGATGTTGGTCGTATGGGAATTGAGATATTATCATTCACAATAAAAGATGTTTTTGATGATGTTCAATATTTAACATCACTTGGAAAATCACAAACTGCAGCAGTTAAGAGAGATGCAGATATTGGAGTTGCACTTGCCAACCGTGATGCCGGTATTAGAGAAGCTGAATGTGAAAAATTGGCAATGGATGTAAAATATGGAACAGACACAAAAATTGAAGATAACTCAAGAATGTTTAAGCTTCAAAAAGCCAAATATGATATGGAAGTTAACACCGCAAAAGCTGAGGCACAGTTAGCATATGAATTACAAGCAGCTAAAATAAGGCAAAAAATCAGGAATGAAGAAATACAAATTGAAGTAGTTGAACGAAAGAAACAAATTGAAATTGAAGTACAAGAAGTTGAACGTAGAGAAAGAGAACTCAATTCTACTGTTAGATTGCCTGCTGAAGCTGAGAGTTATCGTGTTCAAGCAATTGCCGAGGGAAAAAGGTAAAAAACATAAACTATTAACTTAAAAAAATTATAATGTGTATTATTTATCAATTGTTTTAGAACTCAAACCGTAGAAGTCGCAACGGCTGAAGGTGAAAGAATTAAGAAAATTGGACTTGCTGAAGCATCTGCAATAGAAGCTGTTGGTAGAGCTGAGGCTCAAGGAATGATGTTGAAGGCAAATGTATTTAAACAATATGAAGAAGCAGCTGTTATGTCTTTAATTATGGATGCATTACCTAAAATTGCTGCTGAAATAGTAGCACCTTTGTCTAAAACTGAGGAAATTGTATTGCTAAGTGGAAATAATAATGTAACGGCAGAAGTTAACAGATTAGTTGGACAATTACCTCCAGCTGTTCAAGCTTTAACTGGCGTTGATTTAACTAAAGTCTTATCAAAAATTCCTGGAGTCAAATAGAATTGTTATTTACAATTTCTATTAAATTCTTTATTATTTAAGTTTATTATAACTTGATCAAAAACTTATATTGCTTTGTCAAACTTTTAATTTCATTATATTGGTTTTAAATATTTTTTATTATTCATGCCATTTTATGGGTAACCATAATAGTATAATATTTAATCATTGTATGCTACCCAAAATATTTATTTTAATTTAATTTTGCTTGATCAGGTACATTTAACATTTTACTATATTTATTATTATTCTCTAGCACTTTATTAACCTTTTTCTTTTTCAGCTTTCAACAAATGTAATTAAATTATCTATAAATTATTATATATTTTTAATATGTGTATGTATATTTTGTATTAATATTGACGTTAGACATTATTGATAGACAATCCTATTGAATAATTCTAACTGTTATATTTTTTTGCTCAGCTAAGTGCCGTGTTTATTAAAATGTATTGCACGGGGCTGTGAATTGTTACCAATTTCCTCTTATTTTATTTAAATATATGTATATATTTATTATTATTATTTATTTATATTTTGACATTTTAGTATAAATAAAACAGTCTTAAACAAATTGTGTTATTATGAAGCAATTTCGCCCTTCCCATTACATTAACACAGCACTGGCTTAGTATAATTTTGAATTTAATATCAAGTTAAATACAACATAATTTTTATAAAGTTTTTCAAAATTTATACTGTGGTATTTAAAATATCAACAACTTTATCTTAAAAATATAGTTTTGAAGTTCAAAAAATATTTTATTGTAATAGTATATATTTTTTCAATAATTATTTTCATAAATTGTATTTATTTTAATTTACAATTTTTAGAAATTGTTATTAAAAATGTAGTTAAAAAACAATTAATTATAAAACAGCTATTAATATTTATTTATTTGCATTAATACTACTTGACCTTTTTTATCATACAATAGTGAAATAAAAAAGGTTGGCAAGTGGGTACCACTCTGCTGTATAGTAGATATCAAGTGGGTCATTTTCATGGATGTGTTAAATTTTTATTCAATGATATATATCATTGTATAAAAAAATGATTCTGAGCGAAGACGGTTTATCAGTTTACATAACTAAGTGTACTTATTTTAAGATATTATTGGTATTAAAATAATTCATTTTACTATTATATAATACATTAAATTGAATTCATCTTTACAAAAAACATTGCATTTGAAAAATTGATTAAGTGTATATAATATACTTTAAAAGTTTCAAAAACCCTCAAAAAATATTTTCAAATTACAGCGAAATAAATGATTTTGTTATTCTTCATTTAAATATCTAATTTTGTTCAAATTTGAACTTAAAATGCCTATAAAAAATTATTTACTTTATATATATTTTTAATTTTTTGGTTACACAATAAACTACTTACAAAAAATATTGTTTTAAATTTTCAATCCTTAGTTATAAACACTGATCATTTAATACATTTTTAACTACAAAACAATTTGCAAATGTTCAATATTGAATTTCAGTCAAAATTCGACATTTAAATGCTTATAAAAAAAATTATGCCTATGTATTTTTATTATTTTTGATCTACTATTTTAACAACATATGAAGAATATTATATTAAATTTTCAAAAAAATTAATCTTACGAAATTTTTTTTATCGATATTTGTAGAAAAAAAAATTTGAAAAACCAAAAATTTTTTAGGCCTACAATTAGCTCAAAAATTGTCTAAATATTTTTTAATTTTTTTGGTGTATAGAAAAATTTTTTTAAAAAAAAATTTCAAACGTCTATAATTAATACTTTTTGAATTATATCAAAATAAGAAAATTGTTTTCAGAGAAAATGGATGAATATTCAATGTCTAACTTCAAACCTTCATAAAAAATTACATTGACTTTTCATTAAATTTTTTTTTTTAGAAAGATAGAAAAACTTTTAGAGGAGATTGTGTTGAATTTTTAAATCTTAGATTTGAATAGAAAAAATGTTATAAATTTTCTAATCAATAAAAACTACAAAATTCCATGATTTTTACGTATTTTCTTGAAATTTCAACTTTAGACGCTTATAAGAAACTATTAGAGACTTACGCTCAACTTTTTTTTAATTTTCACTTATAACAAGTAATGAAGAACCTTGTATAAAATTTCTAAGTTTTTGATCAAGTGAATAAATTTTTATCGGCAATATTAAAAAACCCTAAAAATTTATTATGCCTATAAATAGCTTAAAAAAAATTCAAAATATTTTGAAAATTTTATGGTGTATAGAAAATACTTATATAAACATTCAATGAGAATTTCATATATCTACTGTGATTACTTTTGGTGTTTTACTAAAAAATAAAATTTTGATTTTGTTAAAAATTGGTTTTGTGTAAAAATTCCCATTTTCCCTTATTTTTGTTGTTTTTCCCGACGCGTTTGAAAACTATGAGAAATTTTGTATTTTTGACTTCTCAAAGTGCCGACTAAATTCAATTTCCTACCAGTAAAGATGCTGATGAAGAAAATCGGAGCACTTCTACTAGTAAATGTGGTAACAGACAAAAGCAAAAAAATAAATTACCTAAAATCAATACATTCATTGCTCCGCTCCGAATCTAAAATGTTGCTTTTGATTTTTTGAGGTAGAAAAATAGTAAACATAAACATATGTATGTAAAGTAAGTAGTTAATTAAGAATTTAGTATTTGAACTTCAATTATTTATTCTGATTTCTTCATATTAACTGTTGCACAAGATACATTTTATAATTATTAGTTGTATTTTTAGCGGTTTTGTGTAGGCAAATTTAATGTAATTTTAGAAAAAAATATATAATAGTTATTTTACTGGGTATTTCAATGATTTATCTATATTTGGATTGTGTTATATCGATTCACAATTTAATTACAGATTGAGGCAATATTTTGAATTTTTACCAAAAAAAATTATAGGTACCTTCCTCATGATTACCCATTATAAATTATTGGATATTATATAATATTATTCTCATCGATGAATGATAAGTATTATACCATTACATGAGTTGACAATTTAATAAAATTATTAAATATAGGTACTGTGGGTTCCTACGGAAAGGTGCTCTTTATCTTTACACAAATATTAATGCTATTACCTATACAATAATTATCGGAGGGCATTGTTTTGTATTTCCAATTAGCATCGGTGAATTGTAACATGTTTGCTAGCAGAGGGAGGTCCATCACATAATGTTCTTCTTCGCCGGCTTCGATCAACAGTATATTCCACGAGATCACCTAAAACAAACAGAGAAAATAAGTATCAGTTGTTGATTCGCATTATGTATTATTTTTTTTTTGAAATACGCAAAACTGAACAGTCTTGTCTACTATGTCGACATTGTACTATATACAGCAGGGCACTGCCGGTTTCCGTCAAAAGTATCCCTTTTCCGCCAAATCATAAATTGGTGGATTGTCTTTTCCACTAAAAGTATACCTTTCCTTTTTCTACGCCGTATTAAAAAAACTTATATGTTATAATTTATGGCTAATCGTCCCATATATGAACGAGTTGTCAAATATTCAGACTAGGTATTTAGTTGACAATATTATATTGTCGAAAATTGCGATTATCCTCCAATATTTAGCAGACAACAAGATTGAGTTTAAGATGGATGATTAACAATATTGTAAGTTATTCCATTCGAATTTAAGTTTTTGTAAAGAATCTTCGTCCATCATCATATCTTAGTAACTATAGACGCAAATAGCCTAAACTATAATACATGCTTCTCATATAACATACTTGGCACCACAGAATATAACAATTAGTACTAATTACCAGTTTTTGAACGGGGGGGGAGGGAGCTTGGCCGATATTTTATTTGAGGAGAGGGATTAGTCCCCTCAAGCCCTCCGTCATATTTGCGCCTATGATTGGTAACCGTTTTGATCAGTAAAGTACAAACTGTAGTCTATTTCATATGCAGAAATGTGAATCGACGGAAAAGGGTAAAATATACTTTTGGCGGAAACGGGCAGCTCCCACGAATCTATGAAAAAATACCCGAGGAAGAAATACTATTATGGTAAAATATTATTATGGTAAAAAATGCCCATGAAAATAATACCTAAAATAAAAAATTTCCGAGGAAATAATATCCAATAAAAAATAAAAATAATTTTAAACATATTAATAGGTAGATAAATATGTATATATTCATACTTGATAAATTGAGTATTAACTAAAAATATAAAAATATAATACCAAATAAAACTCATGTAATTACTAGAAATGTGCATAAAAACTCCATTATAAGAACATTAAAAATATATGGTTTTTACAATAGTAAATATCACTATTTCAAATTCCTTATTGAAGGAATATTTACAAATTATAAACGTTAACAGTTATTAATATCGGTGTATATAAATTAAAAACTAATATTTTGACAACTAGTATGAATAATACGTCTGTTATTAATTAAAACAAAAATTATGTATATATATTTGATAAATTTAGTAGGTACGTTTTGAAAAATTGAATAAACTTATGTGAAATAATATTTGGTATTATTTCCAGTGGTATGTTTTCCAATGGCCATTTTTTAGGTAAATACCTACATATGTTAAGAAGATGTTAGCGCAATATTTGTATTTTCTCTCTCAGACCCACGCGCGACACAGATAAAATGCATTTAGGTAAGCAGAATCATTTAGGTATTTTATGTTTTTGTAGTAAAATCACGTATTAGAAAAATTGTAGAGGATAATATTTTTGAGGGTATGGCATCTCGATTTTGTATTTTATTATTGTCACCTATTTGACTATCAGAATAAAGAAAACAGTTTGTTACAATATTTAAACGATGTTTAGACAAATCAATTATGTCAAACCCTTAAAAATATTATTCTTCATCATTTTTGTGATGAGTAATTATTTTACACTAAGATTACTAAAAAAAAAAATACTTCTGCTTAAATGTGTTTTGTCTGTGTTGTGCGTGGGCCAGATAGAGAAAACAAACAGTGCGCTGACAATTGACATCCTTTTAATAATTTTTTTTTTAATTAGCTTTTATTTATATAATTATAGCTTATTTTTTTAATAGATATATTCAATAATAAAATTATATCTTTATACCACTGTAACTTAGCCCGAGTATTGCCGTCAAAATTCGATGAATGAGATGGACGGCGAGTGATGACCAATGGCGTGTTCAGCTTTTTTGAAAGGGGAGGATATTAATTTTTGATTACTCTCAGACCACAGTAAATATACTTTTATTGCTTTGTCATATATTTTATATGACTAAAATAAGCCAAAGGGGGGGATATGATATCCTCACCCCCACGAGCACGCCCCTCGTGCTGACAACCACAATTATAGGCAACAACTAGTGCTTGGAAGTTATAGAAGCTAAAACGGTAATAAATATATGCAAATATGCAAGAAAAAATTGTAAAATATGCAAAAAAAAAAATATTTTATGTTGCTATTAATATGCACAAAAACAAATGTAAAATATGGAAGAATACATTTTTAGTATTTAAAATATGGCGGAAAATTGGTTATTCTTTTGATATTTTGTTTAACTGAAAAAGTAGTTTAAATAAATCGTGATGACGGAATAAGCCTATACGTTAAATAATAATGTGTTTTTTATTCAAAATTATTTTACACCGGTTAAGAAAGAAAAAAAATCTGATTTTTTTTAGAATATATTTAATAAGTATAATATGCGTGTAAAAATAAAGAAATATGCACTTTTTCCCCCAAAATTTACAAAATATGCAAAATATATATTTTTAAATTTTTGATTTATAAACTTACCACTGTACAATTCGGATTTCTAGCTTGGTCTGCTATAAGTTGAGAACATAAAGAACAATATGTGATTTCTATAACTTCCGAGCCCTATAGTAATAACTATAATGAGGCAACATTCTTTTTTCAACTAAATTGGGCTGTGCGAATTTAACCTTTTACCACAAAGCTTATTTTTAGGTTACCCACCGGGTTAAAAAACGTTTTTATTTAATATGACCTTTCTGCCAACAAACAATAAGGTATCATATAGCTCGACAAATAATGTTTGAGCGAGTACAAAATAAATTTTTAAAATACGCCAGCCTTGTACTCAGGATTGAATGTTCTCCACATAATTATTTACCAATATTCGAGTATCTCAAACTAGATTCACTGGCAGGTCGTAGACTTACTATCCTAACCTTAAATTTCATTCTAAATTATTAATTGAGCAGATTAATTCACTACACTTATTCTCTCTAATTTCTTTAAATGTCCGTTCACGCTTCGCTCGTCAACAGACCACTTTTAATTTGCCAACCTCCTCCACTAATTATGATTTAAACGAACCACTTCGGCCCTGTATGTTTATTCCCAATTTTGACCTCTCCTTTTCTATCTCTTAAATCTAACCAAGTATTATACTCATTGTAAATTGGGCACTACGCCCGTATTGTATACTAAAATTATTATTATTATTATTTCAAAACCCGTATCAAATGTGTAGCTTTAATAAAACTTAGTATTTTACTAAATTTAAATGTGACAATATTGAAATATGAATATTACAGGATTTTGGAAGTAATGGAACCAATTTAAGCTTAATTTACTCGATATTTTAAAAAGGCTATTGTTATACACAATGTACCTATAAAATAGTATATACACAATAAAATGTATATTATGTACTTATAAATAATAAATAATATTTTATATTTTATTATATATACTTATGTATAGAGAAATGTAGTATATTTATGGGAATATAATGAAATATTAATAAATTAAATATTAAAATGTAAAAGTGGGAATATCGATGTAAGCGACCGAAAAATTATTCAGTTCTAACATCTTAACGGACTAAGAGCTGGGGCCAGTTAAAAAATTCTCTCCCTGGCCGTTTGTAAGAGCTAGTCATAGACGGCAATCCAGTAAAATTTCAGAGAGGGCTAATATTTTTAACATAAATATGAGTGGGGGAAGGATTTCGATCCCACACACAACTTAAAAGCTCTCAGTTTTTTTTTTTTTGGGGGGGGGGCTAAGCCCCCGTAAGCCCTCCCCGGATCTCCACTTATGGAGTCCACCTACTCGTCCGACACCGCATAAAAGACGATCAATAATAAAATTACATTGCCATATTATTAATATCGTGACGCATGTTCGCTTACTTCGGAGAGCCGATTGGCCAGTACTGCTCCAGCGGAACCGGCGCCGACTATGATGAAATCGTATTCCGTTAACTCGTTATGTTCGTCCCTCGTCTGACGTTTGACATAATTCACGCCTTCTTGTAGGTATTTGATCAAGTCTTCGAAAAGTGGCGGATATTCTGTGGTCTTGCAACTCAGTTGACTGATATACGCCGCGAGCAGCAGAAAGAAGACGGCCGACTTACACATTGGGTATCAGCTGTTCACAGAGGGTCATTCGCAGTCGAAACAAAAGTTTAATAAGTCCGCACACACCTACAACATTGCACACGAATCCGACGGTGAACATTGAATTTTTTTTATTTTATCCTCATTTCGTAATTTTATTTTTAAAACCATATGCACATTATCAAATAAACCGGCGAAATATAATATTTCATATTTTAGCTATTTCGTATGTTATATTTTAATTTATAGGTAGATGGCGATATATATATATACTTTCGTCGCTTGTTTTATGCTGTTAGTGATTTTTAATTTCTTATCATATAATTGTAAAACGGCGCAGGTACGTTTTAGAACGTGTGGTAAAAGTAAAATTAATGATATGGTTAAAACAAGGTCGTCAAATTTAATATGAATCAATAAAACCATCACAATATTGACCCGAATCGGACACACACACACACACACACATTCGCGATGCATAGCCGCATAGGAATAGGCAGTGTTGCGAACTTGGCTTAAGTTACAAGTTACTGTAACGAAATTACTTTTTAAGTAATTTATATGCAATTTAAGTTACTTTTTTGTAGTTGAACTACTAAATTACACTTTATTTTTTTGAAAACTTAACAATGTATGTACTCGTATATAGTAAAATGTATCATATAACTATTATAAGTAGCGTTTTGCCGATTCTGTTTGTTTTTGTAATAGCTATTGACAATTTAACGATTAACTGAAATTTTTATCCTGTCTTTACGCTGTGATGTATCGTCGTGGACGGCTCACGGCTTCGGCGTCTCAGCAGTATTGTAATTGATGGCGTTAATAATTATTTTAATTTATTTTTCGGTTATTACTTATTACTCAGAAATTCGTTACTTGTAATTGTAACTCAAAAAAAAAAAAAAAAAAAATTAATGTGTGACAAAATGAGAGTCTGTTGATAATTTCATATTGTTGCTTGTTATTATTTGATATGTATGTATTGTCGAATAATGACAACATAGTTATTGAGCTTAGTGATATTTTTGAAAAAAAGTAATTCCTATTGTAGTGGATGTAGTTTTTGAACACAAATGTAATGTAACTTGACAAAATAAAAAAAAAGTAGTTCAAGAATAATTGAGTTACAATTTTGAAAAGGAATTAGTAATGTGACGTAATTACCAAAAAAAAAGTAATTTCCTGGACACTGGGGATAGTTATACTGTTGCATATGAGTTGTGATGACATATCGAAATCATGTCGAAATTATGTCGTTATATGCTATTTATACACAGGGTGGTTTTGTAAGTAGTACGCTTGTAATCTCAAAAGGTATACGGAAATAATTTATTTTCACACCGTCAGAAATCATTTATCACAAAAGAATATTTTTTTACCCTTTTCATCGTCATCATTTTTAAGGTTTTTACTTTTTCGAATGACAATACTATTATACTCGTATACAGTTTGAATTTCATACTTTGAAGTAGAGTGTTTTTCTAAAGATTTCGATAACGAACACCTAATGAAATGTGAAACGAACGGTTAATTAGTTATAACTCATAAGTAGGCGCCTATAAATGAATGGAGTAGGTATAGTTGGTACCTAGTGGACAACCATTGTGCGGGCGACAGAATATCCTGTGCCACTTTTCACCAATTAATATATAAACTTTAAATAGGTACTTATTACAGCTTATAAGATATGACTAATTAAACTACTCGTTTGAAATTCGGTTTTTATGCATCAAAATTCGTGAAAAAATATTTTGAAATGGATTTTATTTTTTTAAGAAGGTATGTGTGTCAATTGTTAAATAGTCACCCTATACACACTTTAACTCAAATTCAATACCATGGTAAACTGACAAAAACTGCTTAATGTGTGATAGTCTTATATCTCAATGTAAATAACAAATATTGGAAATTAAAACAATATACTTATTATTGTACTTGGGTACATTATAATATTATGTCATTTAATAACTCATTAATTACAGCATTTTCACATAGTGTTTGGGAAAAACGAGAGTTAAAAATGAATTATGAATATTCATTAAAAACTGAAATTTCTTTAAGGGTAATCTATATTATTTTTAAAAAAAATATACTCGTGAAATTAGATACACTATTCAGAATTAATTTAATAAAATAAACGCACAATATTATGTTTATGGGTTGAAAAATATTAATACAAATTTGATACATAAGAATGGTAATATCTTAAATACAAAATATTGTATTACACACATTGAACTTAAAATTAAATTTAACAACATGTATGCAAAATCATTAAACTTACTCTGATTATAACAAAAAAATACAATATAGTTTTTTCGTTTATAATTCATACATTAAATATAGTAGCCAGATATTTACATTATACGTATTATAATTAGCAACATAATTTATTAAAAATTTAGGTACATTTTATAATATTATATTAGTGCATACGAATAATAATAATCATAATATAGATATTGTTTGAAGGTCACAATTATAATTTTCTGACATAAGTACCCATTTTATAAATAAATAAAATTACAGATACCTGTGTAATTAGTATTTATTAGTTTTGTGTATAATATGAAACATATTGAATAGTAGGTAATTAACACTCACATTTGTCAATTATTTAATGGGTCAAATTTAAATTTTATTTCTACGTCATGTTGATGAATTATTCATATGTATTAAAACTAAACGATAGAAATGATTCAAATTGCGATAACGTGTATTTGCATCTTTAATATTTTTAAACTGCTATTAAAACAACTTATGAGGAACTTTATACAAAATGTTTAACCTTTTTGACATAGCGAACATTTTTTTATCGATATTTATAAGAAAAAAACTAAAAACTTTAAAATGTCTCAGATGAAGTCAAAAAGACACGAGTCAAAATAATTTGAAAATTTTATCATGTATGTAAAATTGTCGTATTAACATTTGATGAAAATTTTATTTTTATTTTCTAATTAGTTGCACTAAAAAACTAAATCAATTTTGTCCAAAACTAGTTTTGCGTAAAAATTTTTAAAATTCCTTAATTTTTTTTTTAGTTTTTCTCGACGCTTTTGAAAACTACTAAGAATTTTTTAGATTTTAAAATTTAATAAAAATGTAATATAATTTACTATATATTGTAACTACATTATTTTAAAATAAAATTATTAATTTTAGTCATAATAAGTATATATTAGGATTGGTGGTATGGCTTTAAATATTAATTTACTCTAAAATAATTCTTGTATTATAATTGTGGTTTTTAAAATGTTTTCTGAAATTATTAAGCTATTTTAAAATTGGTCTAAAGTTTGATTAATCTGTGTTCAATTTTTGATAATTTAAAGTAGTACAAGGTTCAATATGGTATAATACTGGTATAATATACCGGCATAGTACGATATTATAAAAAAAACCGTATTTTAATATTTCTAAAAAACATCTAAGAAATCTAAACATTCTAAACCTCTACCAAATATTTAATCAAAAATGGTGACTAGTAAAAACAATGTACTTAGAGAAATGAAATCAACCACCCTCCCTCGGGAACACGACTATAAACTCGCCCGTACATTTTAAACAAATAAACAATAATCAACAAACTAAAAAACACACTTTACACCCACAAGCACCTAATGAATAATAAAGAACGCAAATGCACCACATGCATCACCATAACTGCAGTCAAACTGCACTCGAATGCCTCCAGACGAAAGACTATCCAGAGATAGACTGATACTCCCCAACAACCTATACTCTGTTCAGCGAGAGAATACTCTGATTCTGTGCATCCCTCTGCGTCCTCTTGTCATCGAAACAGGTTCCTCTATGGCAGGGTGCCGCTTGAGGAAGCGCCGAAGAACCGATTTGACGAGCCATGTTCTTTCATTGAACAGAGGATATAAGAAATACAATCACCCAACTCATCAATTATTTTTCAATTCTTCAAAGAGAAAAGTCTATTCCAGAAAACATAATGTACATACTTGGCTTTTATTTTCTTTCTTTTTTTTTTTTTATTAAAACTTTAATTACTTAAATAGCTTAAATTAAGTCAATAAGACCAGTGGCGCCCAAGAAATATTTTTCAGGTGTAGTAAGACATAATTTCATCCATCCACCTCCTCAAAAAATCACAATTTAATGGGGTTTTTTTTGACATATTATTTATGATTATTGGTAAATATTAATAGGTATCTAAGAATATATTTGAGCTGGAAGTGGTTTAAAACTATTTAAAAAAAGTAACTAAATAGTCGAGTTCAATCATTAAAGTGACCAAAAAGTGACCTATGTAACCTATATGTTTTCTAACAACTTACAACTATTAAATATGTTTCTTTGAATATTCTTCTCTCTTTATTTTCAATGTGTTTGGCGACTGCTACACCTAGTAATTTGGTTGGGCGCCACTGAATAAGACATGAGTCAAAATAATTTGAGTAACCAACTAGTCAAGGGTCACTAGTGGGTGGCTGCTTTGATCAAACCTTTCATATTGTATTTTTTTCTCATCATATAAACTTATTGTGATAATTGTATAGATTGTTTGTGTAAAATAAAAAGATAGAACTTCATGTAACATATTTTACGTAAAATAAATTTCATATGGCATTAAGAGTAGGCGCAACAGTAACAAAATTCGGACTAATATACTCCTAGGTCAATTAAAGGTAACAGCATTCACAATGTTTTCTCTGAACAGTTTTTTATTATTTCTATTCTACAACTGTATAAGCGGTACATATAGTTCAAAGAACCCATTATTTTGGAATTTTTATTACCAAATATATCTCTTAGAAATAGTGATATAAAAAAAATGCTTTTGTGAAAAGATACAGATAAACTTCTCAAATTTTATTTTGTGAAAAAATGATGTTTCTACGTCCGACGAGGCCTGAATACTGTATTGGAACTACGAAAGCATGTTTTTGGTAAAGAGACTACACTGCCCAAGGTTGAAATCAGTGATCTATTGCAGCGGCGTATATAAATATCCAAAATGTCATACTCCGTTCAGCGAGAGAACTCGCCGACGAAAAATTGGTTCTTCTGCGCATCCCCACGCTACACCCTACCTAAGGAGAACAGGTTTCGATGGCAGGAATGCGCAAAATTGGTTCATACCCTATTTGCCGAATCCCAATTCAGCGACGATAACTCAGTTTATTGACAAATTATACCGGTTTTATTAATATAGTTTCAATTTTCCCCATTCGCTGACAGGTGACAATAATTTTTATCAAAAACGGATATTATGACAGCGATGAAATCATAGTATGTTGTCGATAAGTTCAATGTTTAAATGATTTCTCACACATCAAATAATACAGATTACAGAGTACGGATTTGTGAATTTAGTTCATTCAGGCCGTTTTTACCGCGCAGTTCGAAATTTTAAAAGTGCTTGTTAGAAATCAAAATGGAATAGTTTAAAATAAAATCTGAAAAAAATCATAATTTATTAGTGGTAAATAATTTTATTAATCGAGTGGACAAAACACAGGGCAAAACCGAATGTTATAAATGCATCCAAATTTGCGGCGGCCGTGTGCTATTTTGAAAAATAATACATATCAGATTGCAATCAAAAGAAATTGCGTTATTGGACTACATAGATATAATAAAATACCACATATACATACAATAATTTATATTGACTTTTATTATATACCTAATATAATATAATATATATTTTTTAAATATATTTATATTCGGCGAATCGGGAATCGGCAAATCGAGAGTCGTCGAACTGAGTTGTCGGCAAATTTTGTTTCGACGACGTGGGAAGGCACGTCAGAATCTGCGTGTTCTCTTGTTGAACAGAGTAAATACGAAAATAATAATAATATTGTCGATGAATATTATTTTGTTTTTCCGGTTTTATATATGTATTTCTACCAGTAATTTACGTGTTTTACATAAATTCTACTATTAAAACCACGCACTATACAATTGTCACAAATCAACAGCAACACGTGCGTTTTAAACAATAGTTTTTTTCAAATTGACGAAAATTGAATACACTTATAATCTATGTGTTTATATTTATTTAAATATTATATTGTATATTTATGGGTAGCTTTTTTTGTAAAAATTGTACCTTGAAATTAAGTAAATATAATATTTTATAATAGGTACTAATTAACCAGTTATAATTACCTGTATATCTTGTGATTTTTGTAAATTATACTACGGAAGTATATTAAACATAAATTCATGTTATAATTTTATGATTTTTATTTTTCTATCAGACATAATTTAAATAGTATTTATCTGGAGCGCCGATTTATATGCATTAAAAACCGACCAAATATGCGCTGAAAAATCTTAAATATGCATAAATATATACACTAAAATGTTAAAATATGCATGAAGAAATTAACAAAAACATTTATTTTTCGAATATTTAATTAAAACAATATATTTAAATTAATTGTCAATGGATAATAGTCTTAATCGATATTTTTTTATCTTGGTATACGTGTATTTTTATTTCGCCGATTATTGATCTAGTTTCATATTTGGGAAAATCGTTTATATCTACAAGTATACGTAATTTATTATGATATCAATCGAAACTATAAGTATATTATAATATGTTTTCTTATATTACGATAGTATACATTTCAAAAATGTCTAAAAAAACAAAAAAAAAATCATTGAAATGTGCACTAAAATATGAAATATGCAATTAAAATTGTAAAATAAGCCCTTAAAATAGAAAAAAAATGGGTAAATGTGGAAATGTGCAAAGATATGCATTAAAAAAGCTTCATTGTTTAAATTGTTATGTCATGAAACAGATTGTGTGCTCACTCAGCATATCATACGACCAACCAGAATAAATATGCAAATGCACACGAATCCGCGCTCTAATTATTACTACCTACATTTTTATAATATAGTATTTAGGCTATAATAAGTCAGCTATGTTATAATAAAATAAATAAAAATGTAAATATTATGTATACCGCATATGGAAGGTTGACATAAGTTGTAAGAAAATGGCGACTGTGACACATTATTGAAATATTATACATAATTGTAAAATTTTAACATCCCGTCAAATAATCTTATTTTAGATTTTAAGCAGAGTGATTAATGTATTGATTTTATAATGATATGTTACATTTTTCGGGGAAGAAAGTAAATCTAGTTGGTACTTGTGGGGGGGGGGGGTCAAAAATTAAACCCAACAGTTTTCAAACGCGTCGGGAAAAACAAAAAAATAATTAAGGGAAAAACGGTAATTTTTATGCCAAGCTAGTTTTTGAGAAAATTGATTTTGTTTTTTGGTGTAACACAAAAAAAATTACGGTCATGAAATTTTCATCAAATGTTTATATATTGCTATTTTATCTATTACCAATTAATTTTTAATATATGTTGACTCTTTTTGAGATATAAATAGGCCTAAGAAATTTATTTCGATAAAAATGTTTTCGTTCGGTCAAAGAACTTGAAATTTAATACAAGATTTCTTATAACTTGTTGTTAAAGTTGAATATAAGTCTACAATAGTTTTTAACAAAGGTTTAAATATAGAATTTTGAAAAAATATAACAAAATCACGAAAATTTTCAATTTTTTTATTCAGAAATTCATAAAAATTTGTTTGTTCATACTTTAGATTTGAAAATTTAACACAAGACTTTCCATAAGTTTTTCTACCTTTTACAAAATAGAAGTTTACTGGAATGACAGACAGATTTTTTATGAGCGATTGAAATTAGTCATTGTATATTCAACCGTAAACTACCGATTTTTCAAGGAACAATTTTCTTATTTTGTTGTAATTCAAAAACGAATAACCGTATAGACACTAGAAATTTTGAGAACATCATTTTTTATATACCATATTTAAAAAATAATTAACTTAAAAAATATTTTGACACATTTTGAACTAATTGTAGGCATAAGAAATTTTCGATTTTTTAAAATTATTTTTCTATAATAATTATTGACACAAAATTTTGAAAAAAATTAAAACAAAACACTAAACAACGTTATCACACTCATTTTAGACACTATAAAATCTCTTGAAGTTCACTGATAAAAAAATACTGAAACTCGCACACACCATAAACATCGCACAAAAATCAAATTAAGTTTTCACCTGCGCTTACTTAGACAATTTCCCCGCTTAAAATCTAAATCAACTCAATAAAATAAAATTTAAATAATCCAAAACAGAATCTTCTGACTAATTACAAATGCACCACTTTATGTGGAAAATCAAAACTCACAATTTACAAAAAATTTCTCTCAACCAATTTCTGACAGTAACTCCAAAAGTTTTAAAAGAAACTGGTATCATGATTCACTCCCCGAATAATCCTCTAGACTTTTTATCTAAATCTCTAGAAGTGTCATTATTAAGCGTCTTCTCTAAATCGAGTTTTTTCAAATATTAAAAGGATTACTGTGAATATCATTTACGCTTGTTATATTGAATTTGTATAGATTGTGTAATAATAAATAATAATAAAAAAAAAAAATGATTAGAATACGAAAAAAAATAAATTATTAAAAAATATTTAAAATATTTATGCACATAATTATATTATTATTATTATTATTAAAATCATTCCTATCAAAAGTCATAGGTATGTAAAATTTAAATAATTACAAATTAATTTCAATTGATTTTTAAGAAAATTAAAATATAAATTATTATAATACTATATACCTTTAAATTGAATTACCTATATGTAATGTTATGGTCTTTAAAAGTTTACATTGTTTTATTACTCATTCAAAACAATAAATTGAATTTCTCTAGTTCGAAAAACTGCATCTAAATGGTATAGTTATCATCGTTAATGATAAATAAATAATAATATTTAATAAATATTATTAGTTGCATCAGCATTACATAGGTATGTAAATTTGATATTTATGTATTTGATTTACATACTTACCAAACTAAATAAATAATGATAGAAAAGAAAATATTTATTATTTCGAAGCTGCTATTATTGTATAATCGTATATACCTTATACAAATTTTTTTTTTTTAATTTCTTTAAAAGGCAACCTTACAAAAATACAATTACATTTCATTAGCCCGCCTCACATCCTCATAGTTCCACGCGTGTAATTTTTAAAAACTCAATTTCTCAATCCAATTTTCTTCTCTTTGTGATAAAAATTAAGTATTGTATTATGTACCTATAGTAAAGTAATTTCAACTACAAAAAAAAGCCAGTACTGAAAAATAAATCAATTACTGAAAATTGTGTATATTATGTTAACACAATATAACATCAAGTAACTTAATTTTCAAAAAAGTATGTTTATTATATAAACAACAATTAATAAATGTTTTGACAGAATTCCGCAAAAAAAAAACAAGAAAAATATAAATTGAGATTTAATTAAACGAATATGTTAAAAAAGTAGTTTTGTACATATTTTTTTCAAATTTGAATAATTTTAAAAAATATGTGCTCAATAAGTACTTATATGTATATATTTGAATGAGTCGCAGTCGTGAAATTTTCGTTCGCCAAGGTCATCTATCTGGTTCACTGCTTAAATTAGTTATTATTGTTGATATTAATACCAACATATAGTATTGTATGTATAAAATAATATGCAATTTAGTGTTTAAAATGTGAATGGAGAAACACTATATTATATTTAATTACAAAATGGATAATATGCACGTCCAAAACTATTTTTTAAATACGCTTGTTTGATGTATTTCAAACAGATATCGATGAAATTCACTATTAGTTGAGTATAAAGGTCAAGTTGCTAAGAAAAATGTAGGATTATAATTTAATCCGGTGGGATTTTGGTGTCGGGGTTATTTATTTACAGAATTAATTCCATTTACAATAATGTACAGCGCTGTAGTATAACAGACGATGGACATTAGTTAGTAATTTACATATTATTTAAGTTACAGATATGGTGTAAGAAAAGTTTATGAAAATATTAAATATAATTATAATATATATTATTATATTATAATTAATAATTAGTATTCAGTTTCTGCGATGTTGATGTGTTTGTAAATAGGCAAAAGATATACTTAATCATCGATAATCATAAAAAATGTTATGATTATAAACTAATTATCAACCAGACAATGATGGCAAAAATCCACACTATAATTACATTACTAATCGCTATTATAAAAGTTTATATGCATTTTTTGTACAGAAAAATAACCTGAGTATTGTGTTTAATAATCTTTATGACTTCAGATTCTGAGTGGAGCGAAGAATGTATTGATTTTATAAAGGTGTGTGTTTTTTTTTTGTGTCTGTCATGTCACTTTTTGGGGTAGTACATTTTCATCACAAGCATTTTCTTCATTGGCGTATAATTTCTAGTAGGAAAATGAATCTAGATGATTCTTTGGGGGGTTAACAGTAAAAAATTATCAATAGTTTTTATTAGGAAAAACAAAAAAAAAATGATAAAAAAACTAGAGTTTATGCGAAATTGATTTTTGACTAATTCGTCAAAGTCAAGAAAATTTTATAACTATCTAGTAGTTAAAATGTATAAAATGTTCAATTTGTATAGCTAAAAATTGAAAATTTGAAACAATGTTTCTCATACCTAAGTAGTTCATACTGGCATGGTGATCACCGACCACAAAACATTATGTTAGTTTAAGACCATTTTTTAAAAAAACATCATCGTATCAAAAGTATTAGTTATCTAAAAAGTTATTTAGCCAACTCTCCCGAGACCCTGTGCTATAATATTTCAATTTCAGTAATTAAATTAATAAAAGCAGTTTAAAATATTTAGGCCCTTTAAATCTGAATCCTAATATTTTCTGTATATCCCAGATAGTAATAGCAAACTCTAAAATTATCCTAACAAGTACACAGAATAAAAATGTTGAAGAAGTTAAAAATTTAAATTAATTGCAAATTTGTTTTAAAAACTCGAGGGCTTTCAAAGCCGTACTATAAAATGCTTCATTATGAGTGCAAATGTTCAAATTACGATCGAACAAATCCCCAAGATCATTAACAATATCAGTACAAATGTAAGGAAACTTCTACAGGAACACCGTTCCTGTAGAATGACATAGAGTGACACTTGGTGATATTTAAGTGCAAACCAATTTTAAACTCTAAGAGTTTTGCAATATGACTGAAGATAATTAAAGGTTTATCTTGTAATTACCAATATCATAAACTTTTATAGACATAAACACCGACATTATAAAACTAGACTTGAGTATTTTGGAGAAGATACCCGAATTAAGTGGCTTTTGAAATAAAAGTCAAAATATAAAGAAGATTGCGGTACAACATATAAGAGTTCGTCAGGAATTGCATTAGGACCAACTGACTATTAATACTTTTAAGACAGCCACATCAATTTTCAACTTGGGATCATCAAAGAAACAGTACTGTTACTTAGGACATCGTGAAATAGTCCTAGATTAGATGAAAGGTTATGTGATCACCACTTTCAAATCTTAATACATTATTGGTGGTTGATACCCGGTATTACAGTGGCGTGGTAACTGCATAAAATATGGATGTGTTATATGGAGCGTACTTCAAAAGTCACTCATAAAATGTATAAACATTTAATATATTATGTAGCTTTAGGTCATAGATCTTATGATAAATTCACAAACTATTAATTGTATTTCGAATGTTATGTTCTTGTTTTATAAGAAGCGCATACGTTTTTTAGATTATTATAATATTATTAATAATATTCAGTTTATAATGAGAACGATGCATACATCCATTTTGTAATATGATCTCAGTCCTAAAATTACATACAGCACATACACATTTAATGTACAATACATTATTATTCTCACAACCAATTAATTAAAAAAAAAAAAAAAAAAATGATTTTTTGAAGTATAAAAATTGGTTTTTTTTTCAGTATGGTATATCTAATGCATGGATTTATAAAATGGATGCCTTTTTATCGCGATACACAAATTATAAATTATTTGTTTAGGCGCCTGCATGGTTGAGAAACCCTAACGGGTTATAGAATAGTCGAATAGAAATTTAGCCAATGGAAAATTTTTTATGTCCTTGTACAGTCTTTAAAATATAATATTTTAATTAAATTCGCTTATCGATACATATTAACTTTTCCTGTTCCCTGTTCATATTATTATTATTTCAATAATTTTTATGGAAATTGTATAATATAGCATAGGGCGTATTTTAAAGACACTTTTATGCAAACCTCATAACACACGGTAATACATAATATATGCAATTTATACTTTATATCTTTTGTTAATCAACACTGTGGGTTGTGAGTTTAAATTAGAATTATTGATAAATTATCAATTACAGAAGTAATCACCTAATAATTTATAGTATATTATGCGTTGTACGATTTAATAATAATATCTAAATATAAAAATGATATAGGTACACTTTTTCGTAATATTAGGAATACTCAAAAGAAAAAAACTGGCAAATGACTTGTATCCAACTTGTATTTCATATTTTTAAAATTTTTATTTTTGTGATCTGTGCAAATATATTATACTGTTTAAACTAAACCGCAGTAAAAATAAAAAACAAATAGTTTTGCTATGGATTTAAATCACTAAATTACATTAAAGAAAAACAAATATTTAATCGAATTATTTTTTACGCTTATTTTATTTGTCGTAACCATTTCTAAAATTAAAAAATGTCGCTTTTCATAAAAACATAAAATAAAATGTCATATATAAGAGAATCGTACTTGTTTATATATTAAATATAAAGTCATATAATAATAACTTTAATGGCTTGGTGTGGCGCGGTCGTACGCTCAACTGTGAAAACGCCCGAGTGTACGTACTGGCCGATGTAGCTCCCGGATGGGTGACCACTCAAGTTTTTAGCAACAAATCTTTGCCACATGTACAAAACGTATTCCAATCAACCGGTCCTCCTCATACAGTACCAGGCTAATGACCCCCTCAGCAGTTGAAGTAAGAGTTCTAATAAAAAAAAAAATAATAATAACCTTGAACAATGTGGTCTTTATTTCAATATTACCAGGTAAATAGATGGATGTGGATTATAGTACCTAAATATTTAAATAATTATGGTCAGGACCCAGGAAATGTTTCGATATTATTTCGTTTAATTCCGTAGCTAGATGAAAATCACCGGGTGGTGGAGGTGTTGGTAGAATTTTTTTTCGATATGTCATGGGATATTATTTTATTAAACTTGTTAACCAGAACTTAAATTAAGGACCTCAATTCGTTAAATTGCTTATAAATAAATACAGTTTTTTTATATTATTGATTATCAAGGTAAAAAAATGTATGTTATAATTATTGTTTTCTAAATCAATGATTTGATTATATTTATTATCTAGTTAGATTGGTTTTTATTTATCGATTTGTATATATGTTGTAATCTTTAAAAACAAATTAAATGGGTAATGGTACAATTATTTTCTAGTTATCGGATGTAAGGGAGGAGCTTAAATCCAGTAATTATTTTTACTGACTTTAACACTGTAATAATATATAATTCACTCTGGTGTACATAATATATATATATATAGGTATTGTATTTCAAATTATAGCAATTTAGCTATTCAAGTTTTATTTAAGATTTTAGAATTATTATTCTTAATCGATAACCAATCACGCACCTATGACACAGAGTATTATGTTTGTGAGTTCAATCACGCCTTCTCTATGTGAAATATTTATTATTTATATAGAGAGTTCATAATATATTAAGCATAGGATACTATTACATTAAACAATCATTATCTTGAAAAGAATTATTATTTTTAAAATACATTTTTGAATATAATTTAAAACCATTCAAAATTTAGTAAACTGAATGTTCGAAAAAATGATATTTTTACTACTTGTATAGGCGAAGTACATACATCCGGAATATGTTGGTACTTGATTCATATAAACTTAAAATATAGAGAATTGTATTAACTATAAATATGATAATAAAAATGCGTATGCTGTCATTCAAAAAAATAAAAATAATAAAAAATAATTTTGCTCAATAATATTATTTTTTTAAAATACTGTTTTTTAATGACTCCTGAAAAAAATTATTTTTTTTTTAATACTTTTTGATATATTGAGTATTTACTGTTAAAAGAATCTGCCTGTTTGATAATTTTTGATTTGTAATTTTTATTGATTATGATTTATATCGATCTCTCCTCGCGTTATTTTTTTTTTAGTATACTTGCCTATATCCAACCATAAATCTTATAATAATTTATACATAGTAAATTATAATGGTAGATAATTCGAAATCGAATTCATTATCCCTTCTCTCATTGACGACCACCTACGGTATCAAAATCCGGGGTGCAGTTTACATATCTATAAAATAGTAACCTTGCTGTTATTCCGATCAATATCACTTAGAACAATAACCGAATATTTGCCTCCTGGTTCGTAAGTAACCTCACACTACGCAATGACCTTAACATACTCACTGTTCTTTGACAAGTCCCAAACACTATTATAAGGACCAATAACCACTCGGATCTGATAACATCTTTGTTGTATTTCAGTGAATTTTGAAAAACCGTTAATGTATTTCATGAACATTCCTAACATACCTATAGCTACTTTGATGTATATTTTTTATATTTTTAGTATCAAAAAAAAGGTGTTTATTAATAGATTTAAAAATATAAAAATATATTATATGAATAATATAATTCTTAGGTAAAAACATTCTTCGTTCAAATTTAAATCTGAAATAATTCAAACAAGTAGCTAAAGAAGTAGCTTAGTGTTATTTAAACTTAGTATATTTTTATTACATAAATTGAAATATTAATGAATATGATCAAAATAATAAAATAATCACATTTTTGAGGTATAATTTAAATTCTAAAGAGCGGCACGATGAATATTAGTTTTACAATGATGTAAGGTATGATGTGGGTACCACATAAGTATGCGATTTTTTTGGGGGGAAGGGGGAAAGGGGGTCAAAACAAATCTAAAAAAAATTACGAAAAACGTATGCAACACTAGGTTTTGACCAAATTAATTTTGTTTTTCTGTTGTAATTAAAAAATTACAACCGTAAATACTTGAAACTTTCACCGAGTATTAAAATAATTATTTTTTAGACATGATGCAATTTTCAAAATATTGTTGATTCATTTCATGCTGTTAAATACTTTATACACATTTTAAATGTTTAACTTTTTTTCGATTTATGTATAATAACATTTTTGTTTGCAAGTCAATATTCCTCATAAATATTGTTCTTTCAATAATAAAAAAATATTGAAAATACATAATCACAATTTTTTCTATTAGCATTTGAAATTGAAATTTTACGAATAACGATTTTTTCTTAAACGGTTTTAGTTATTTTGTCGAAAATTAAAAAACGTAAATCGTGGGGACTTGAAACTTTTTACTATTACATTTTATAAAAACAATTTCATTTTCAAAATAATTTGGTTATTTACTATAAATGTTGAATTTGAAACATATTTTTATACTTTTAAGTCGACTATAATACGTAATTTTTGGTCACGATTTTTCGTTTTATACGGGTAAAACGTATGTTTATTTTGAAATGCGATCGTGACTCGTGACGCAAGGGTCGTTTAAATGCATAGCCCATTGTCACATGATTTTTCTTTACATATTTTAACCTGTAGCCTACTTAGGCATCCGATAAGTGTGTCACAACGATATTTTAACTGGGCACGCCAATGGCGTATGAACCGACTCCATTATTACACAATCGGAAGATTGAAGGATATAATTGCGGCGTATTGTTGGAATACAGGATTTAAAAACTTATACGTGTGCCTATCTTTGCCTTCTTGGCAAAACAAGACGTGACACAGCGAACGGTTTAGTCACCACAAAATGACAGAACAGATAATACAACAGACAAGTACCAAAATATCATACTGACTCGTTGTTATTGATCTTAAAATAATGTTATATTAAGTATGGAAGTAAAAATATGATCTAGAAGCAGCTATATAGAGTCTGATCATTAACGAACTCTAAACACGGTATATTTAGCAAAATAAAAACATTAAAAAATACAAATAATTATTGACGCGAATTTCTTAAAACAAAATGGGTTTGGCTTTAGTTAAATCGGTACCTATTATATAGCTATACCCTTCGATACTTGTTTATATTTTTAAATTATCCGTAAGGTTGACTATCCTATTCGAATAAAATCAAAATACTAGCCACAGCGTGCCATAACGTTTTGGTCTTACGACGCAGAATCGATGAAAGTAAACTTACTTTTAAAAGTGTCAACTGCGGGAAAAGTATAGGTAACCCACGCGGTGTTGGTTTCATAAAATTTAAAAGGCTCAATAGATTCCTCGTGTTGTCAATGTTCATCCTACAATATGTCTATTCAAATAATTTAAAACCATATAATTATATCTAAAATCATTGATATTGTTACGACCCACTATTTCCAAAGTTCGCAAGTGGGCTTGGATGATGTTATAATATAAGGTCAAGGCAATTATTGTCAACATTTTTAATAAATAGTATCTATATAATATGGATCCAGTGTGGTAACATACGCAGTTTGTATAGGTTCATGCAATATAATATACAACAAAACCTAAGTATAACAGTGAAAATTTTAACTAATAATATGATAGGCGACAAAATTGTTGAGCAGTGTGTTGCAGTGTTTAGTCGCCTCGTGAATTAGAATAGAAGGAATAGAAAATTGGTGTCATTTGAGAGGGGATGGCAAGGTGGGCATTTGTCCCTGTCTAATTGTAAAGTCAGTCAAATTGTTGGGCCGGTTGTAGGTGAAATAACAGGATTATAATTATTTTAATTTTTAGGAAATATAATATTGTGTAAACACTAGAACAATTTTGACACGATAATAATTAATATTTATAAATGTTCATCTCAAGTATATAGACACACGGATACTATAATTTAAAAATTCTAAAAACAAAATGACATCACTCTTAAATTTATTCATGATTTCGAAAAAACTTCCATAACAAAAGGTACCAACTTAAAATTGTTTGATTTTTTAATAGTGTTTAGCAGTCGTGTTTCGTTATTTACAAAGTTCGACACCTCTAGAAAAATATAAAATGACATCAATGAAGTAGTGACCATAATTATTTAGATCCTCTGCATCTTTTTTTTCTACGTATGTAAATGAGGTTATTTTTGCCTTATACGCGTATAAAATTACCTATGTAAGATGGGAATTGTATCGAGATAAAAATATAAATAGAAGTTAGCTTGGGAGCGATGCGTTTTGTTTTTTTTTTTTGTTCAGTTATTTAGGCTGGTCAAAACTTTTGTCCCCTCCTGTAAAAAAATGAAATGACGCCACTAAAATAGAACAAAAATGAGTTTCTTTATCTAATTAAGTACAGAAATATTAGACTACTATTATTTATCTAAAATGTCTCCACTAGAAATCGCTTTTCATCTAATACCTACATTAATTTATCGTTAAATTAAAATTAAAGTATTAAACACATCCAATACTGTAGTTACCTAACTAAATATTCAAAGACGAAGTACACTAGATACCTATTATACGGTAGAGCGAGTTTCCGATTTTTTTTTTATTGAATGAAATTGTTGATAAGTTTATCAAAAAAGATAATGATTATTAATTGAAATTAAATTTATATTATTTATTAAAAAATCACGAAATATTATGTTCTTAAAAATATGCGTTTATGGCTTTATGCATTAATAATGATTAAATGTGCGGTGAAATATGCTCGTAAAATCCATGTTTTAAAAAGGATATTAGCATTTTGATTTTGAATAATTATAAAAAAAGATACAGTTATATGTTTATTTATTCATTAATTATTTTAAATAATTATGATTTCTGAAAAATAATATAAAAATTATAGTATTTACTTAAATTGCGGAAAAAAGTAATATACAGTAGATTCTTATTATCTCGAATTGTTCGTTATTTCGAACTATATTGAATTCCCTTTGAAACTATCATTACACTTAATAGCGTTTTGCTATCGTTAAAATACAATTAAACGTTTTTCGTTATCTCGAGTAGGTACACAAATAATATTTTTATTACGGTAAGAACAGAACATTTTGTAGTACATTTAATGGAGTGATTATGATTTTGCGTATTGGTAGTCGCGTTTGTAATCCTTCGTAGTTGGTTCGTTTCCTTTGTAGTGAAATAGAAAAGAAGCGTAAATTAAATATCGTTTCAATTTCGAACGAAGTTCGTTAAATACAGTTAGTTGAAAAAGGTGACCGTCAAAAATGTGAAATCACCGATGAATTCAATATTCCATCAAGTATATTATCGTCAATTTTTAAACAGAAAGATAAAATTAAATTATTTAAAAATAAAATTATTAAATAATAAAATTAATTTATTCATTTAACATTTTATATTTATTAGCATTCGTTTTTAGTTACGTTACAAAATAATACTACATATCATAAAAAATCTAAATACCTACTTATGGCCATACAATTTTAGATGCTGTTTTTTTTACATATATTATAATGTCACCACTTAGTGAAAATTCATTAAAATATCGTTTGAGGTATAATATATTTATGTAGTTTAATGTTGAATCAAACTTATAGACTGCAAAACTAAGCAGGCTGAGGGGTTGTACTCTGTAAGCATTATCAATGGCACACGAAACAGCCAGAACAATTCCTTTTTCGTAATATCAATCGGTAAAGCTGTTATCGATGTGATGAGTATAATCATGTAGATGATAAGTTCAACTGGTGTCCAACTCTATAGTTACCTAATCCGGACACTTGAGACAGCTTAAGCCGCATTTCATTTATATTCTGAATATTGTGAAATTTATATTTTATCGGTAGACATCAACAATATTAACGAGTCGTTAGAGGTTAAAAAATTTAGAGCATTTGAATCATACACGAACTATTAATATAATATTTCTTTAAAATTAAATATTTATATTTTTTTTTTTAAAATTTAGTTTATTAGATTACTTTACTCAACAAATTTAGATAAATCTGGAACTTGTCGGTGATTTGGTCCGAACGGGAAATCAAAGTTAGGTAAGTATGTTAAATGTATTATTGTTCGATTTGAATATTATATACTTATAATTACTTGCTGTATTCTACTATGATTAATAATTATGTATGGCTTACTAAGAGAATGCACTGGATTGGTACAGAGACGTATCTTTTCTTGCCATCAATTATCCGCGGTTGATCCTAGTTTGACCTATTCACGAAGTCGAATATCGTCTTAAACCAAAAACTCACGAGCGGCAAAATAGCAATATTTAGTAAATGCATTTTTACTTTTCAAAATTGTATTTAACACCGTTAGTAAATTTTGAAAAAACAGGTTTTAACTAATAATTCGATGTTAAGTGTCCCTACACAAATTATAGACTTCAAGCTTATTAACAAGATGGCGTAATAAAAAAAAAAATCGATATTTCGCCGTTAATGAATTTTTGCTCTAAGCTGACGATATATTTTATTACACTTTATACTTATGTTTTTATTTTTAGTGTTGACATATTATCTACTCAGTCCCCATTTGAATTCATTTATTTTTGTACTTTGGTTGTTCTAAAAATGTTTTCATTCATCTTCCTTCAATGATTTATCTAGAGCAATTTTTATACAATCGTAAGAAATGTGTTCAATTAGTGGAGTTCCTGTTGTGTAACTGAAGTTATTGTTTGTTAATTTTGTTCGCTTATTTCATCTCCTTTCTGAATTAGATGCCTACCTGTTATCCGTACAACAGTTATTAATTGTTTGCCGTGCTTAGTGGCTTCATAGATTAATTTTTATCTGACACTAAACTAGGTACCTATCTACTATCATTACCGGTATTTTACTATTTATCACATAAATCACATTATAATATTTCGTAATTTAATTTTTATAGTCGATACGAGATTATACGACGCATACATATTTTAATTGATTTTGCGTGTAGAAATGCCGTACCTTAACCCTCAGAGTGAATCCATATTGTATAGTATACAATAAAATTTAGTTCTTTACTACCTATACAATATGTCCGATGAGCGATGACCAATAAACCTACCAGCAATACTTATGAAATAGATAAAAATTTCAAATACGTTTATATTTTATTAAGACAAGTGTATAATGTTTATCTAATACTCAAATGCGCTTAGAGGTAATGTCCCGATGGCCACGGTCGCAGAGACTTATTAAAAAAAAAAAAAATGTGAGTTGTAACTGAAACGCACATTTATTTATTTTTATTTTAGATTGATTCATTGTGGTTATAAATTATTATAATGTTTTCATCGATTTATCGACTCGTATGCCATTGATTATTAGACATCTCACTAGTTTTTACCGACAGAAGTTAACGCTATTTAAATATAGGTAGGTTCAAATAACGTTGTATTGCGAGATTTAGCTATTATTTTTACTCGTACGCGTGCACGTTATTAACTACGAATTATATATTCAATATCATAATAATATTATTATTATATTATAATTATCACGGCTATTGAATAAATTAAGACGACAGCTGCAATGATACGCGTGATTATTATTATAAATTATTATGGCATGGGAGAAAAGTTGAACGATTAACCTATAGAGGAATTATAATAGGTGCATATTTTCATACAAAGTATAATAATTACTATTATTGTGATTGATATGACATTAGAATGTTTATCTTCGCGGGCTAAAAAATAACGTTTATGTTTTAAATAAGTAGCTCTTTTGCATTTTACGCTCCCACAACATAATTTAATTTCAATTGCTGTTATAATTGATTGCAATAAATTGAATGCGATTGCTCGGGATGGTAATCAAACATTTTGAATAAACAATTTAATTAGACATCTATAGTATCACTGTTTCAATTTCGCTAATTTTAAACATCACAATATTCACAGCACATTATGCATCTACTATATCGGGCATGGCCGGTTACTGTCAAAAGTATACCTTTCCCTTTTCCGTCGCATGAAAAAAACATATAGATTCGACAAATTAATAGTATACATAATATATGAGTTCAAACTTTAATAAATGTATTCGTTTTGCGATGTTTGTTTTACTAAATTGTACCTATTTATCTAAAAGTTGACGATTAATAATAAATGATATAGTAAGTAATGTAATACATGTTTTACATAACTTACTTTGCTTACTTAAATATAAATCATATTTATGAAATAATAATAAGGTTTTAAAATTTTTTTATAATATCGGGTTTTAGTTATTTCCTAAGTACATTGCTTTATCACTACACGGTTCACCGAAAAATAATTGATACATTTACGCAATTTTGACGGACTTTGATAAAATTTAAAGTTATTTAGGCCCGCTTGTAAAAATAATGTGACTATAAATTTAAATAGTTTTTTTTTTTAATTTTGGTAGAATGCAACGATTATGACGAACTTTGTTATTTAATTTCAAATATTTTTTACTCATATATATTTATTTTCATCATAGGTCTATAAATGAAAATCAAAAATTTTCTATTTAATTTAATAATTTTTATTTTTTTTTAAAGTTTTATTTGTCATAATAATAATTTGTCGAATGCTATTCTATAAGTTTCTTCGTATGTCGGAAAAGCGAATCGGCGGATATGGGAAATATATACTTTTGACGGAAACTGGTAGCTCTCGTACTATCAGTCATACACCTGATGATGAATTTGATTATGAATTCGTGGGAGAAGTCTAGAAAAAACTCGCACACGTGATGTGCGTCATCGAACTCCAAGTAAGGATATTTTATTTTGTGAAATAAAGATCATTATTTTTTTTCTAGAAACTCGTAGATTAACGAATTGTTAAAACATATTTTTTACATCCAAAAGACTTTACTTTGAAAAAAAAATATGATCTTATTGTACAAATAGTTGAATTTAAAATGGCTGATGGAAATATACAAATAAAGTAAAAGCGCATTATATTATAATAATAGTATACTTTTTTCCATAATAAATAGTCAGTATTAAAAACAATTTACCTGCGGGTATTATACATTTATAATATATACAATTTATATCTCACAATATATATTAGATATTTAATGTTTTTCATTGTTTTATTTTGAAAATAAGAGATTTCAAGTGAAAAAATTATTGTTATATTATAAAAAAAAAGTTTAACTCGTTTTAAAACGAGAGCACTACAATTCTCGATCGGTTTGTAGGTTCGTATTTATTAATACTTGATTTGAGAAAAAAAAAAGGCAAAACCAATACCTATAGATTACTTAAAAACGTTATTTTAGAATATTATTAAATGTCGGAAATCGAATTATTGGCCGAAAAGTTGACGAGCAGTATCATGCAATTAAATTATATAGCGATGTAATTAATTTACTATTGATAAAAACAATTTACGTTCTGAGTCGGGGTTTTACAACAGTGTTATTGAGCATTTTTTTTAAAATATTTTTTTCAAACATTAAAATAGTGTTTGAGCAGTTACACGTGACAAAATTCAAGATTTTAAATTAGTGATACAATTAATGGCATTTAAAATTTAACTATAACGTTTCTATGAATTTATCAAAAGTTTTCGAGAAAGTCACAAACTTCTGCACGTCTCCTAATGCGTTTTCAACAACTTATTGGCCAAAAAATGGTAGATTATAAAAGCTCCGTTCAAACTCATACTTCGAATACAAAAATTCACTAATCGCGGCTTCTAGTTTTAAAGGTGCCAGCGTTATTTCACTTTTTTTTTCTATAATATTCATTTATACAAACGGGTTGTAAAAAATATTTAAGCCTTTGAGTAAGCCTTTCAGTTATACATCAAATGTGCTACTGAAAATATTGGACAACGATATTACGGTACAATATTGTATGGTTACCCAAGCAGATGTGTTTACTGAACGAGGTTGTGCAACTGCGGTTGACTGAGGTATACATATCCTCAAGTCAACTTGATGTTCTTATGCTACGTTAATTTAAAGCGAATAATAATAACGATTTAGGCGTGAATCGATACTGCAGCTTATTATGTGCTAATTATCAGTTTTAGTTTAGTTGAATTTAAATTCTGTAATTTTTTTTAGATATTATTATACGGGTGACCACGGAGGAATTAAGTATTCATAATTATTATTCATTTTCGATCATAACAATAATTGTGTGTATATATGATTTCATAACTTAAAACGAAATTATTGAAATAGTTTTTCAAAAATAAGTTATTAAATAAGTAACCGTAGCGCACGCTATTTTATTTTTCACCCGAATAAAGCATTACTGTTATACAATCTTCAAAAAAAATATCTGCAAAGAAAATTGTATAGGTAGATAAAATGAAATTCAATACCAATATACAAGTACCTATATTTTGTTTGTGCGTTTATTGGTGAATGGTCTGATCGTTTATCTGATATATTTATTATTATGTTGTATGCCTGCACAACTTTATAATTTTCATACTGGCAAATTTTGGAAATATTAATTGGAGTGTAAATAGAACTTGTGTTGCTATCCAGGTCAAGATCGGCAATGAGTGTCGTCATAGCGTTATTATATATTTTTAATTTTAAAAATAAGAAAATCAGGCATGGTGTTTAAGCGATTTTTTTTTTATAATAAAATTAATATTTTATTATAAATTATAATTAAAATTTTTACTATGAGGTATTCATTTTTTTTTTATGTCGTTGTGTCATCGTAGACGTTGTGATACTCTCGTTTGATGGCCGACAATCAATATATTTAAGAAAAATCGATTGAATCCTAAATTAGAATCAGAAAAATCTTCAATTTATAAATCTAATTTATAGTTGAAGTAATCCTAGTGCTTTTGTCAATGATAATATTTAATTTGTTCAATACAATATAAAAAAGTACAATTCTAAATACATTTTTTTTTAAGTTCAAATAACATTCGAAATGACTTAAAATTACGAAAAATAAACAGTCGTGTGAATAAGTAATCGTAAATAATAATATACCCATGTAAAATAATAGTATTTACAGATAAATTTGTCACGATTAATTATTATTATTATTATTTATTTATTAACACCCAAAAAGATGAATATAAGGCGTATTTATTGATTGTACGTGCATATTGTAGAGGCACTACAACAAAAACTTAAAAATTATGTGGACAAATTATAATTATTGACCTGAACTTTGAGAATGAATTGGCAAATAACATCAAAATCTACAATTTTATTAGCGGAGAAGAGGATGCGACAAACAGGTATGAGGTATGATTATTCTTATTCGGTGGCACTACAAAATTATTGCTACAACTCGTGGTTATATTATAGGTAATCTTTTAATTATATCAACCCGAGTAAAGCAGTTACAGTATATAATATTATTGTACCCTTCATTAATTTGTAAATAAATAGTACATAACTATGAAATGCATCGATTTTAGAGATGCTAAACCTAATTTTCCCGAGACATCAGCGATCGATCGGTTTTTCGTATTTAATTTAAACGACACAAAACGTAATTAACATTTGTTTACCAAAATGTTTTTAATGTTATTGGAAATATATTTTTTACATAGTTTAAAGCGGTTGTTCAAAGTATTGACGAGTGGAGGGGTATGGCACACCGAGGTAAATACCCCGATAAAATTTCGGTCCAATTATCCGCTGACCGATATTTTCAAATACTTATAATGCATAAGTCACGACTAATTTAATAGGCACCTAAATATTATATTTTTACGTGATGTTGAATATTTTAATAAAAAATATTAAAGATAAATATATCTTAAAAAATACACACAATCGTGTAAAAGAAAAATATTTCGAAAACGTAAATACTTTTTGAGAAAATGAGTGTTTACATTTATACGAATCATCTAGAATGTATCGCTCTTCTTAAAATAAAAACAACGACGAATTGAAATTTGGTGTTTTTATTATTATTTAAGTTCAATATCGTTTCGATGCCTATTTAATACATCGTAATAAATTATTTTACGAGTGCAATATTATTAGATCATGATCGGCGATGATTTTAAAAAATAAACGATAATATCTTAGTAAAATAATAATCAATCGTAAAACATAGTATTATAGAATAGATAATTGTATTCACCAGTGTTAATTGAGCACGCACTCGAAAAACTCGAAACGATGTACACGCACAAACACACACTCACGATATCATACTTTGTTTTAAACAACGACGTCCCTATTCGAAACAGATTTGAAATCGCAGGCAGCTGTAATGTGCAAGCTCGAAAAATACCGTCTTCGATACGTACTACTCGCGAATGGTGCGCGTGTGTACCGCACAACGTCCCAGGTGCCTTGTGACATTGAGTTGTCTTCCACCACAATGCACACTTCTTCCATGTCGTGGAAACGCTCTCGGCGATCGGATTATGGCTCGTTATTAATTTGTTAACGATATTATTGTTATCATCGCGATATTACTATTACTATAATTGCTATTCCGGATGTCCTTTTTTTTTTTTTTTTGTCGCGCACTCGTCTCACGGCTTACGCTCACGTCGTTAAAATGGGCGCCCGGCAATTGGGCCACAGTTAACCTTTGTTTTTTAAAAAAAGGTATACGGTAATTGGGCCACTATCTAAGACCATTTTATATGACTCATCTCAACATTCATAATTTCATAAATGTTTTATGGCAAGTTCAATCCGAAGCGTATATTAAAATCAGAAGCGCGGGAAAAGCAAAAGCTAGAAAACGAGCTTTAATTTGAAAAAAATTATATTTTTGATGGGACAAAAAATTACGAAGAACGGAAAAAGAATAGATTATTTAAAACGATGATTGTGTTCGTATGTATCTATTAGGCAAAAATATTTATAAATATTTGGCTTTGTATTATATGAAATTTGTGAAATCTTCTTATGACTTTATTTAAAAAAAAAATTGTATTTTTATGTATTAGAAAAAAACAACAATTAGTTAATAAACAATATGTATTCGTATATTTTTATGTCATACTTTTATGGTCCAATCTCCGGGTACACTGTAAGAATATAGATTTAATTTAATTTGTGGCCTAATCTTTGGGTAGTAAAATGTTAACATATATTTTATATGAAGTAGGTAGATAAAATGTGGCCTAATTACCGGCCGCCCGTTAAAATATATCTCAGCCCGAATGGTACCCGCACGTGTGTGAATTAATTATGCATATTTTATACCGTACAGGGGGCTGTTTGCCGAGCACTTTTTTTTCGACGCATTAATTCGAAATCTGATTTTTTAGAATTTTTAAATATACTCAAAGATTATAATGTTTTCGAATTCTTGAGATTTTTTTGTACTATCATCACTTAAGGAGTGTCCCGTAGAAATAATGTTTTTTCAAATGAGAATCCCCTCGTCTATTGTAAATTGTTTGGCGAAAGTTTTTTCTGAATTGTACTTAATTCAAAATTCGGACGAGTAGTGTTCAAGTTATTTAACTTTGTATATTAAGAATAATAGGCCCGTGATTCCAATTGACTTGGAAGATTTAGGGATTTGGACAATTTTAGTAATTAACACTATCTATCATTAATAATAATTTTTAAAAATAGTTCAAGTATGATAAATACTTGATCCAATATAACATATTATATTTTATATTTTTGAGTATATCGACATTTTCAAATACATTGTCCACTGGAAAATTTAAGATAAAAAAAGGGTTTTCGTTTGGAAAACAAATGTTTGTATAACCACAGAACACACGTCAAGTAGTACAAAAAAAAAAATTTGAAAATTTGAAAAATGGACTTAGAATGTATTTAAAAAAATCAGAATTTGAATAAATTTATTATTAAAGCTAAAATTGGAAGTGAGCATGCTTGTAGGTGAATCGCTCTATTTATACATAATATTTTCAAGATAGATCCTTCACTTATCATGAAAATGTATTACATTTTAAATTAGATGTATAATTGAATTTAGTATTAATTATACTCTGACAAATTTTACAAATAATAACGTTTTCACAGATTAATGCTATAAATAATTAAAGCTTCATAACTTCTAAACCATTTGTTCTTAGTAAACATATTAAATAACTCAACGACTATCCAAGTCGTTCAAAATTTAATTTAGGTACATCAACATTTGAAAAAAAAGTCTTATAGTAAAAAATGTACAAGGAAAAAGGACAATTCTCACTTAAAAAAAAAGAAAAAAATGACATTGGGACATTTCTTAAATAGTATAAAAAATCTAAGTATTTGAAAACATTATCTTTAAGTATAGTATTTATTTAAATACAAAAATCAGAATTTGATGAAATTCATTGTCTAAGGAAAGTTTATATGCCTATGTATTTATATTATATTGCTTTTATGTAAGAAAGTAGTCAGAGTACTTCTTTACAAAAAGAGCCTAAATAAAGTTGATTTATCAGGAACACAAAAAAATGAATACCCAACGAAAATATTTAATTATTCTAATACTTGTGCAATTCTTTATTTATTAGTACCATTTAAAATATTATTGCTATGTTTTCAAATATTATATTCTTTAGTTTTTATTATGTAGTGAATTAATTTGTTTATATAACCTTAGAAATAGTTATCGTAGTATCTATTATTCATGCAATAGTATTTAAAAAATATATATAGTATGAATATGTTAAATATGTGTACACAATAATGGTCAGTCTTTGGAACATTCATTTCAAATTCGCACTAGCATTATACATTCACGTTCATTAAGTTTAAAAAAACAGCGTAATAATATACTATAATTTATTTCTAAATAATAATATTATATAGTGCTTGAATTGGAAAAATAATACAAAAAATAACACAATCTTCAGTTAAAAAATAGATATTTTCTAGAAAATATGTCTATGTATATCGTATAACTTCTAATAAATAAATAAATTCGCAATACGATATTAATTTAATAAAAACAAGTATTTAAAACCACGTTTTGTTTTAATGTAATTAATCATTTAATTAAAATAATGAAAGTGAAAAAAAAGAATTCGGTTCGGTGATCCAAGATTTCCGTTTAAAATACCTGGAATAGGTATATTATGATAGGACTTATGAACATAATTATAATAAATACAATTCGCACTCATTTTTAATTTATTTCATTTTCACCAGTACCATAGAGAGTATTTATTTTCGGTGGTTTTAGAAATTTAAATAACGTTAATTTAATTTCACCATGGCCGAAAAAAATCTACAAAAAAAATAATATTATGTACGTCAAATCTCAAAACTAATTCATAAAAAAATTTGTATTATTCCATACGCTGTGGCTTTATAATAGATTTATTTTATATAGATATTTAAAATAATTTTTCACAGTTTTTACAGTTATCCTATGCTATTTTAACCTTAAGGATATAATTCTAGAGTGCATTTCACGAAAAATTTGATTAACAGTACTAATGTTATAGCTGACTTTGTGTGACAAATAGATCAGTGACGTGCTCGGGTCGCTGTAAATTGCGCCCCATTTTAAATTTTTTATATAAATTGCGACCCAGGTATATTTGCGGTTACGTAAATTTTTGCAAAATCAATATTTTTCTTCCCATTTTCAGACTTAGAACTGGCAATATAATTGTATTGATATTGTATGGTTAAAAATATCGGCTTTGCTATTTATAGTTGAAAAATATATTATTAACAAATAGTAATGACGTGTCTGTAAACTTTTACGTAATTAAAAATGTATTAAACATTTGTACGTATAAAGTACGATCTATAAGTAAAAATGTGTATAGCTAAAAAATGTATTATCAAAAATTTCTAATTAAAAAACTGGTTAAAATTTGTAAGACAATTCCCGCACATAATGTAACCGAGTATTTTTTTTTGCTTGTGATTCATACATTTTGTATCTCAATCTGCAATTTACATAGTATATGACTATGGCCTTTTTTTGAGGACGAAATTTACCGACTCCGGCGTGCTCACGGTGGTGAGGAGAGAGGGTACTCTAGGTTCTTTTTATATACGATAAAGCAATGAAAATATATTTACTGCTGTCTGACTGTCTAAGAATAGTCAAAAATTCATAATCCCCCTATCAAAAAAAGCTGAGCACGCCCCAGAGATAGGTGATAATACGCTCAGTATTATTCACACACGCATTTTATGTTATTTTTGTGTCAGATAAAATTTTGAAATTTCGAGTAAATGATGGAATTTTTAATTTATTCGTGTCTATTGATTGCGTGCTACACAACAAATTATAAATAGTTTGATATCGTCAATAGTTTCAAAAAACGAACGTAGCAAATGCAATTGTTAACAAACATTAATTTATTCAAATACGGATGAATGTCTAAATTAGTGTTATGAGTTCCAGAAGGTTACAGATAACACAATTATTATTTTGATTTCGGTGCCTGTAATTTAAATAAAAAGAGCGCAAAATTTAAAATTGCTTTTTATTTTAATAATCAATTTATTATACGTCCATGCCATAGATATCGTGTATATTAGTATATTATGCTATACCACCAATAACAGTGACGCGTAGGTACTGAATGTTTTTCTTAATTGAGGGAAACTGTAGAATTTTATCTGCACCCAATTAATATATTTTATAACTTTAGGCATAAATATCTTAAAAAAAAAAATCTATAAAAATTGCCGGCTAGTATAATATAATTAAAAAAAAAGAATGAAATCTAAATATTACCGATTTATTTTGACTCACTTATTTTGATTCGAAATATTTTTCTCAAGACTATTTCTTTTAAAATATATTTTGTACTTGTTCTTATTCTAGAATATTATCTATTACTTGGTTAAATTGCATTAAAATTTTTGGATATATTTTTTTTTACCTTCTAATCTTCTGTAATTTTAATAAATTATACATTTTAAACTATTATACACAGTCCAGTTGCGATAATTTAAAGCTGAAGGGGAATAAAAAAAAAAAATCGTTTAGTATTATTTAAGATACCTAACTCGAATTTATGAAAAATTAGTCAAAACCTTCGATTTATAATATGAAATATATTTTAAAATTGTCATTAATTATTTTATATATTATGAATAAATTGTATTTTAAAGAAATTGTGATAAAAATCGTCATGATCAATATATTATTATACACAAATATTATGAAAAAATGAATAGGACACAATGGTAGGTATCATAAGTACATATTATTATTTACTGTACACAGTAGAAAGATATTTGATTATTAATTTTTAATGTTTCAGTTGATTAATGACAAAAATATCTTCTATTTTGCTTAGGTTCTGCTTTGAATATTTAACGCTTTCGACACATAGGCATGCGTAGACTTAAAATTCGGGGCGCGCCCGTAAAAAATTTGAATTATATATTATACACACAGAGAAAGAGTATTATATATATATAATACTCTTTTTCTGTGTGTATATTTACAATATATATATTGTATATATTATAGTTGCAAAAAAATAGAGAAAGCATAAATAACATTTGTATTAATATATTTATTAACTATTATTTATTAGTTCACATTTATAACATCATTCGTTTATTTTTTAATGCATTAAATTCATCAATGTCAGAATCCAATCAACTCTTATTCACCAAATAGTAAAAGTAACGAATCTAATCGGTCCTGTTTCATTGTACTTCTAATTTCAGTTTTTTCAATTGTCATTTTTGAAAAAACTCGTTCGCATGAATAACTTGTGTCTAAGATAATAGTAAATAATTGCAAAGCAATATAAAAACAACTGTATATTTAAATACTATTGTTAGTTTTCAGCCAATCAAGCCACAATAAATAGATTCATTTGAGATAATCACAATTTGGTAATCATATTTGGTTTATCAAATTTAGGCAAATGTTTTAAAAGATTGATTTCAGTTTTTATTATACTTGAAATAGGTATTTGAAAACTTAGCCAAAACATCAATAATTTCTGGTTTTATTTCCATATTTAGTAGACTAAAAATAGCTTCAATTAAGCCTGAGGTTTTTTGATTGAATCTTGAATTCATCGCCGATAATAAATCATCAGTAATTCATAATAAATTGTTATTTTTATTTCACCTGATTTATTTTAAAAAATATTGCGATCTGGATTTTTTGTCAATTTGAGTTTACACTTTTCTGCGAATAACGCCTGGAACAATTATTTCATGTTTTTTACATAAAGCAATTGCTTGATAAAAAATATTTTCAAATTCTTTATTTTTATTTCTCATATTTTTAATATTTAATATTGGATGCATCATAAACATGCCAAAAATGAACTCAAATATTTTTATTTGCTATAAAAGACCTTTGCCTTTTGCACTCATCTCAGGGTTGATACAATTATAACAAATTCATTCAATTGCAAGAATTAGACTATCATAATTGTTTAATATATTCTTCACTGCTTCGGTTCTATATGCTTAACGTGTAGTAGAACATGATTTAATTGTCATCAGCTTAAAATATTAGTTTTGTAAGAAGTTTTTATAAGAATCGCGTGTCGCATCGAACTGCCTTCAATAAAATTATAAATAAATTGAATAGTTCCAAAAAAGTTAAAAAATAATCTATTTTTTTTTTTTTTTATTTGCTTGGAAGTTGATTTCTCACACACTGAGTCGCCAATGCTAGATTTAAGCAATGAGCATAACAGTGCACATATTTTATATTTGTATTTTGTTCCTTGCATTTGGCCTGAACACCATCTATACTGTCAGACATTGTTGATGCTACATCAAAACACAGAGCTAACACGGAAGCTCAACATTTTTCCATTTTTCTTATAACATTATCAGTCGAATTGAATATAGATTGTGCAGTAACAGATGCCAGTAGTATGCAATACATTCGTACATTTTAGTTTATATTTGCATTGAAATATAATTAGCTGCACACACTGGACGCGGGCTGATTTTTATTTTCATTAAAATATAATCCTAGCTGTCCCGTCCAGCGTTTCCCGAGCCAAAGATTTATTATTTTTATAAATGTATATGCCATATTTCTAATAATTGTATAATACTTATAATATGCTCGCGAAAAACAAATATTTTTTGTTATTTATTTATAAGGTTGCCATTGGTTACGTATATTATAACTATTATACAATTATTAGAAATATGGCATATACATTTATAAAAATAATAAATCTTTGGCACAGGAAAC
>JACXSJ010001636.1:14626-79235 GCA_014851325.1 Pentalonia nigronervosa | reverse complement strand
TTTTTTTTTTTTTTTTAACTTCTGGAGAGGAAACATATTATATCTATAATCGCGTTTACGTTATATATATATATATATTACACGTATAATATATTACGCATACATTTTAATATGTAATAACGCTTAGGTACTATTGCTACCTACCTTATATATGAGGTAAATCTGCACAAAAAGGCGAGTGCGGTCGGACTAGTTCACATAACGGCGGGTTCGCATGATACATAGCTCGCAGAAATGATTTATTTGCGTTTTGACACGAACGCCGACGCCGGATATTCGGAGGCGTATTTTGCACGGCCGCACACGCGACATTTCACTTGTTTTTTCTCATTATCGTACGTATGTGCATATACCTGCCTACCGTGTTTTTATTGTTTGGTCGCCGTCCAAACACGAGTACATCATGTCGACTTCCGCGCATGGCGTGAAAGTTTCACGCTTTTCACACGCCACACGTCACAAAAACCACAAAGCGTGCATGTAGGTATTTCGTCACAGTATACTAATGTCATATCTCGTACATATTGTCCAACACGGATATATTATTTACGTACCTGTCTATAGTATAAGTCAACGGTGAAAAACCTCTAATTCGGGCCACGTGTCAAAATGTTGTAATGAAAGTTATGAGAAATTAGAGTTAGTTTCATATATAATATATTATATGTTCATATTATTTATGAATATTTTTGCTAATCGAGGAGGTAGGGGCGAGATTCTTAAAAAAAAAAAAAACAACAAGCTTAAAGTAGATATTTGGTGTAGTA
The DNA here is from genome assembly GCA_014851325.1 of Pentalonia nigronervosa. Taxonomy (NCBI): domain Eukaryota; kingdom Metazoa; phylum Arthropoda; class Insecta; order Hemiptera; family Aphididae; genus Pentalonia; species Pentalonia nigronervosa. Next base: position 78,468 of record JACXSJ010001636.1, on the reverse strand, counting down.
TATGAGTATATTTATTATTTAAAAATATTTTATATTATATTATCCTAATTGACAACTAAACTTCCCTATCCGCGTCCATTATATTTTTAATGCGATTTTTGTATGTGTATTTTTTTAGTTTTAACGAAATACGAGCAGCACTATCTTCATCCGTCTTTAGATTTCAATGAATTTATATCGTAGAAAATAAACTTTCACAGCCGTTAAAACGAATATTTTTACCTATGTGACTATATATAGATCTATGGAATGAGCCATTTTTTCCGTACAAAATAATATGTCTGGAAGTGAGTTCCGAAAACTTTCAACATTTTATAATTAGTAATATATAATTTAAAAATAACAAAGAGTTTTTTAAAACATTATATGCTTCATTAAATTCAATATTTAACAATGAAATTAAAATATTTTCACGTGCCATTAAAATGTTGTCTAACATGCTACGCTTCTGCTAGTCACCTTATAGTGCCTACACATTCTACCACCTCGAATATTATGCGGTACAAGTACTGCGAACATGCACTCTGTAAAGTTACGAATATATATTTATAATATAATATATATCGATGGAATATTATTATGGTATGTGGTTAAGGGTTGACGATCATATATTACACTGCAATTAAAGGAAATGAGTTGACGTTTTTATTTTAATTTTTAGATTCTTTCCTGAAATACACTATATGGTCTATAAAATACATTATCTAAATCTATACTACATTTTGTAGGCCAACATTATATTGTGATTAAATAATCCTCATTTACTATCATTGTCAAACTTATAATATATATATATATATATAGTTTCTATAATGTTAATTAAGTAAATGCATGTTTAATTGCAATTATTATTTTTTCTACTGTGCACAGTAATAATTGATGGTTTGGTTAATGGTTGTTATCCAGTAATATATGCAATCCGTGCACACACCTATAGACGTCCTATACAATTTCTCTTTCAAACTTAAATAAAAAAATGAATTATTTTAATAATACTTGAATAGTGGTTTACGAAGCAAGTTGACAGTTTATAAGTTTTGTAGGTCATGGGATATTTTCTCACATAACCGTGAAAATATAATAATTTATATTACATTACATGGTTTCAATTAACCATGATGGAAAGGCGTGTGCACCATTCATGAAAACGAAAAAAACGATAATAATTATTATCAAATTAGATTTTTAATTGTTTCCGCGCGTTACTTTTTACCTATAAACATGTAGTAAATTATTTTTTTATAGGTACTACTTTTTTTTTTATATATTAGCAAATAAACGCGTAACGAACAAAATAATATGTATATAATTCATTTTATTGTAACGCCTCGCTAATTGCATCTGGATAATATGTACATCTACGTGAAACAACTATATCTATATTTCATTATACTATTATAATATCTTATACATACATAGATCTGTAATAGTTTTTATATTACCCACGTTTAGTAAAATATACACTTTTTTATGAGCCAACTATTTTGTAGTGTGTATCGCGCTTTGTAAAATATACGCGTGCAGCTCGTAATAAAATCGAATTAAAACTAATCGTGTACGAGTTTAAATTAATTTACAGGTATCCGCCGTCTAAACCTATAGCATTATAACTTATAGTATTATTGTATCAGAAATGTACGTATCTAATTATAATATTATATCTGTAGGCATACGTTAAGCCTTGCCGTTTTAGTTTTTCTATTGTAAAAAGTGATGTGACACCACCGTTGGAATCGGTGCATCCGAATTAGGTTCCATGTACTAGGGTCTAATGGCAGGTATTACACTAGTTGGGTCCGGGATTAATTTAAGTAAGTAACAAAATATTTTAAGTAAATATACAATTCAAACGAAAAATATTAAAAATTTTCATGATCCTTTATTAACTATTTTAGCTATTATTCTTTTTTTTTTTTTTTGATATTTTCCTGTATGAAATATGTCGGTGTTCAATTATCTAAAAAAATTGATATATATATATATATATATATATATATATATATATATATATATAATCTAAACATATCACTTCGTTTCTCGTATGGATATTGAAAGGTAATTTTGTAGGAATTATTGCTAATAAAACGATAGTATATTGTTAAACAATATCAAATAATTTCTGATAAACTTCAATAAATTATCCCGTGTCTGAAATCGCAATAACGCCACCGGATATGTGCCGCCACCGTTGTGCCAAGTTATTTGGAGCGACTAGACGAGTGAGTGTTCTGTGATCTAGCGACTAGCACTATGGAAGACACTAATATTATGTTCAATAAAAAAGGTACAAAAGTATATGTTATAAAAGGATTTAAATTTACATTTCACAATCTACTGAATAATGATATTGAACAATGGAGATGCATTCAAAGATCTTGTAAGTTATTTTTTAAATATTATAACAATGAATTTATTGAACAAAATTTGACACACAATCATAATTGCGATTCTAAAAAAAAAATAATAAATAGGTAGGCATTTAATAATAAATTAAAAAGAAAAAGTCAAGACGATATATGCGAAAAATCATCAAAATTATTACATTCTGAATTGAAAAACAATGATATAAATAAATTAATACATTACGATTGTACACTTATTAAAAAAAAAATATTCATTACGCGATAAAAAAAATTCAACCAAAAATTTCATAAAATTTAGACGAGGTTCACACAACATTGAACAAATTAAATATAAAAACCAACAGAGGAAAAAATTTTATATTAATTAATGATAATCAATATAACATAATTATTTTTTGTACAGTTGAAAATTAAATTTTTTTATGTAACAACAACACATTATACGTAGATGGTATATTTAAAAGTTGCCCAAAAATATTTATGCAAATATTTACAATACATACAATACATAATAATCACTACATTCCACTTATTTTTTGTCTGCTCCCAAATAAACAAAAAGATATATATATATATATATATATATATATATACTCAAACTTTTCAGATGTTATATAACGAATGCGATACATTTAATTTGAAGTTTTTACCTCAAACAATTTATGTAGACTTTGAAGAAGCTATTTATTATTCAATTTTATCGGTGTGGCCGGAAACAAATATTAAAGGATGTAGATTCCATTTATGACAGAGTTGGTGGCGGAAAATTCAAAATTTAGGATCAACAAATGAATATAAAAGTGACTCTGAATTTAGTAAATATCTTACATTTTTTTGGCTTACCGTTTCTACACTCAGAAAAGGTGGGCGATTTTTTTTATCGAAGATTTAATGAGTATTCATCCGAACGACGATCGAGTTCAAGAATTCATGGATTATGTTTTTGATAATTATGTTGATGAAAAATTAAGATTTTCACCAAGAATTTGGTCAGAATTTCTTGCATCGATAATGAGAATCACAAATTCCTAGTCGCATTTTAATTTTATGTTTTATACAGCTCATCCAAATATTTATCAGTTCTAAAAAGTTTTCAAAAACGTACAAATCGACACATAAATTAAAATGAGAAGTTCAGAAATAATGAGATAAAAAACTGCATTTTACTAAAAGAAAAATTTATAAATTACAAAATGAATGAAAAAATACAAGAATAATGAATGTCTTATAAATTTTTAACAACTCCCATGTGATTTTTTTAAACAATATTTTATTTTTACTTCTATAATACAATATGTATTTTTTATATGTGATTTATATCATTTTTAATATTTTTGCTTGTTATAGTACCTGAATTTTATTGTCATTTATTATTACTTAAAATTTTAAAAATGTATATTTTTAATGACAAAGAAATTAAAAAAAAAAATAAACTGTAAAAAAACATTTTAAAAGAAAATTAGGGACCCATCTAATGGAGTACCTGTAAAAATCCCGGACCCAACTAGTATAGTAATTTTTAATTCAAGATTCAACTCAGATGCAGCCGTTGGAATAGTATGGAATATAATATTTTTTAATTATTATTATATAATTATTGTATATTATTATTTAATTATTTATTTTTATTGAAAAAAGAAAATATTTGCAAACCATATGTTTATAATATGTGTATATAATAAACAATTAATGTATTGTACTAAGAAATAATAATAATACGTGGTCATGTGATGAGCGTCTATCAAAAATTTATTATAATAGTAGATACCTATTTCAAGGATATACAACCTCAGAACTTGACGATAGTAATTTTTTATAGTATTTTCTTTACCTACCAACTTCAGACTGCAGATATTGGATAAAGGAACGCGATTGATAACAATCAATGGAATAAACTATTATTTCGAGGATAATGTATGTAGAAGAAGAGAACATTATAAATAATTTAAAAACCGGAACACTATTATTCTGCCAGCCGAAAACCCGTTTTAATAATAGAGGTACCTATAAATCGATATATTAAATTATAATTTATGTAGGGTACGCGTTTAAGATTTATTTCAGTGCGATATAAAGTATCAAGTGTTCAGGTTTTCTATATATATCCTATCGAATCAATCGAATTAAGAGCTTAGGTATATACGTATACTATGTTGATGTATGACTACATATATTTGTAGGCCCTGCATAATATAGGAAGACCTACGACTTCGGTATATTATATATACGGCGACTATACACGCTAAGTCGTAAATGCGCGCGCAGCAACAATTACGCTTTCGTAAATGTCTATAGGTATGATTTAATCAACAGATTTACATTTTGTTATTTTATTTTTTAGACCCGTAGAAAATACGACGAATTCCACGCATCATACAACTTACGGCCAGCCGGTGTAAATTGAATTTTGTTTATTTTTTTCCGTTTCACGGACGTTGCCTGTAAATTGCCTGTTTAATAAGAGGAATACTTCTTGCTTGTGCATATATACGACGTTATTACATACATTGTATCGGTGATGCGACATCTCCAATGATGGCCACAGCGCACAATCAATTCTATTCGTCGTTAGTTTATATTTTAGTTTTCGTTGTCGACACGCGCGGTAAATCGGTCGGTTACCGCGTTTAATATACCTGTCTAATATCATAATAATATGCACAAATGTGTGTGTACATATTTCTTTCACGCATGTCGTCGTGTCGTCGTCGTACGCGCATATGTATGGGCTCATCATAATATTTTTTGTATAGTCTTATAATAATATTCGATCAGGATCTACGCCATTGTAGTCGCAGCTCAAATAATATATCGTCTACAGCGCACGTGTGCCTTGTGTATCCGCTGCAACAATGGATATGTAACGTGAGGGGGGAGGGGGAGGGGGAGGGTTGCATACAATTCAGTCCCTGAACTGGGATTATGTGGGAAACGAATAAACTGTATTATAATATACTGGAATATATTACTGGATATTACTGGTTATATTAAAACTGTAATACGTCCGTAACGTGTAGATCACGGCGGTTTATTCTGTATATGCGTACGGGCTACTGTGTATTTGTATGTACAGCGCTGGACTCGGAGTCGTGGCAAATGAATGGAATGGAAGCGCACATTCTTATGTTACGAACATTAAAATTAATTTCTACAATAAGAAATCGTTAGATTTATGCAAATCAATTATTGTGTTTAAGGCACGTTAATATCGTCAAAACTTTTAAGTATTTAACGCGAAATTCTAAGATTATTGATTTCGATATAGTTCTGATCTGCCTACCATACTTAAAAAGATGTGATTTTTGCAATAAACGTAAATGGAGATCTAACCCATATGCCTGTATGAAAAGTGAAATATATATAAGCGAAAGTATATAGTGGAAATGTTATTCAAAGTTAAAACGGATTAGCCGTTAGCAGTGCTTATAAAGTAAACTGGTGCATCGATCATAATTTATTATCGAAGACGCGATTCATCTTTCGCTTTGAACTATATATACACCACAAAATCTATTATGCTGTCTGACATAAACAGTCAAAATATTTGGATACATTGTCAATTATAATATACACGTTGGACACGAGAACATGTCTCGCCAAGTGACAACATAATACCTTTAATAAAGGTAAAGCTCTACAGCGAAATCACGTATCTGTATCATCATAATATGGTTTACCGAAAGATAATGACAGACAAGAATCGCGAAATGTACGTCTACCAATTATTCTATTTAAGACGATAACCAATAATTCTCTCAAATTATCTACACTGTCCCAAAGTTCAAAGTATATAAATCACATATACGTCAACGGCATATAGACGATGTTAATGCTGTATGTAATTTAGGATACATGAATCAAGCGACGACGAGACGACGAAATCCTCAGTTTCCGCCTACAGCGACCGGACAATAATACATAATAATAAACAACCCTGGAAACGTGATCACAAACGTATTTTGGAGACCATTCGTAAGGCGTAAATTTGAAACTTCGTGCTCCAACCAACTGCTCTGGGCGACTGGGCCCCTCTATCCGTCATTCGTCTGCTGCAGACTACCTACCTATATACACGCACTGCAGTCTCCGACGACCGTCATCGTTTTCGGGATTATGTACATTTGCGCACGTGGTACATGATATTATATTATTGAACATACATAGAGATATGTCTGCGTCATTATACATCCAGCGTGAAATTTATATTATTATAAAAATGTTTCAAAGATTATATTGTAAACTGTAATATTAAATGAACCTACATATGGTGTATTATGTACGCCGATGACGGGAAAATCCTATAACGTATACATGAAAAACCTGCATTTGATGCGGAGAAAAAACACATTTCTACAACATGTACATTGTATATATACATACATGTGCCAATGTTATATTATGTGCGACGATGTCATTACATAAACCGGCTTAGCCGTTATCGATGATAATAGGTTATTACTTTCCTTTGGACACTAAAGAGACAAAATAATATTAATATTTACAACAACAATTTGTTTTTATATGCATAATGTAGGTATATTCATACCTATTTGTTTTTGATTATTATATGTTAACTAGATAGATAAATCGTGTTTAAATACCTATACAAAGAGCTAAGCCACTTGTACATCTGAACTGTCGTCATCGATCTAAAGATGTGTGATGCCTAAATAACCTCTCCAAAAAACTAAACCCTCCGAAGCCAACTGTAGTGCTGTAACTCTTTTCCACATTTATCGTCTGTACGTAAATAATAATTATTTAATCCGTTTTATGTCAAATTAATCGATTTTATAATCAACAGATAATTTAATGTCCATGTTCAATCCCCGCCTAATGATAATTTTTTTTCTTATATACAATAATTATAATCATAATATAATAATATATGATTACTATGAAATATAAAATTTTATTTGAATACCTACTTTTTAGTCATTTTATAAATAAAATTATTATAATAATTTTCTATAATAATTAAACCACTGTATACTGTCGTACACTATATAATCCTAGTTATTGCGTGGAGGTCAATTTTGGAAGTTCCTGATCGTTAATTAGAAAGGATATTATACTAAACAAATAGCTAATTAATTGATTTAAAGTTTAAAGGAGCTGAGTGGAATGACACACAGTGATCTGTAGCCAATCACAAGAATAGGTTCACTATTATACTGTCCGCTCATCAAAACTTTAAAACGCTTTTAATTAAATTAACTGCTTGTAAGAAATTTGTTTATCATGCATACTAGGTGATCCATCTAAGTATCTACACATTCATTATTTAAAAAAATTTTTACTTTTTTGAAAGTACGACTTTAATATAATTTTATGTCATTTCAAAACAACATTTCTGAAAATTATTTGTTACCATTTTCAAAAAAGTTGAAACTTTTCGAAATAATAATGAGTTTAGACACTTAAATGTATCATTCTGTATATTGAAATTATCAGAATAATATTCTGCTTTGAAATATGAAATTAAATATAACGTATGATGTTGTTTAAAAAACTATAAATTCAACAAATATAAAGAACTTTTTTTTAAGTTTTGTTCATAACTTAAAATATTGTTAAATAAACATTTTTAAAAACAATAAAACTTTTTGAAGAAATAAGAGTTGAACGTAAAACAGTATCATCCTTTATAGATTCATATGTAGGATCTTATTTCCACCTTTTTATTATACGAGCGACGTGTTTCAAGCATACGAAAAACACGTGCACCAAAAAATTATGTAGGTATATCGTATAGATATTATATTAAGTCCTAGTATGGTAGGTTTTACGAACTATAAAACGGTTTCGCCATCAGCGGAAACTGTATTTTCTTATCATACGATATAATTTGATATATTTATTCTTTATTTATTATTTTTTCTACCGGTGACGAAACGAGTCCTTCTCGATATCCACAGTCTTATATACTGCAGCAATATAGTTTTACATACTTTTACATACGTAGTATATCACATATGGGACTTACCATTTGTATCCATCACGTCGTATAATAATATTATCAATTCGAATAACATACATTTTCGCGCAAACAGTAATTGAAGTGAAGCGCGTTGAGAATTCAAAAAAATAATTTAATGTTATACTATTATAGTCATTTGACAATTATATAAGAACGCCGAACATCGATCATTTTTCACAAAACATGATGACCGTCGACATTCATGCAGTTTATCCTCGATCCAAGGAAAGCAGGTATTTATGATTTTGTTTTTTGGAAGGAACTGTAGTGATTGTAGTATCTATTGTAAAAGTGTGTAAAAAGTTAAAAACATAAAAAAAATAATCTTTACGAATTTTCTGCTAACATAAAATGCAGATGCGTTTTTTTAAATAACGATATGTTTAAAAATAAAACTATTATAGCATGATAATATAATATTAATATTTTGTTTATAATTCAATATAATACACGAGGAAGATATAACCTACTTTAATAATTATGTAACACAATGTAGGAGTACACTAAGAATTTGGAATTTTAAAGAGGGGCTCACATAGGGGTTTTGTTTCAGTAAACGGAAATTGAATATTTTTTTGTATAAATATATTATTGCCATTGTTTGAAGTAAATAAAATAGTTGTAAAAAAAATTAAATAGATAAATCAATACTTGTGGTTATTAGGTGCAACTTGTATTACTCACATTTATAAATCAGGAAAAGTTAATATTTTCAGAAAGTATTGAGTTTATGAGAATCACTGTTTACAAATAATGTGTTACAACAAACATATAATCAATCATTTATGAAAATATTCACTTACCGTAATTTATAAATATATGTAAAACTTAATTTATTATAAATTTAAAAAAAATAATATTGGCTCAAATACTAATAATACACTTAATGTTAAAATTATTTAATTTAATAAAATACAGGACATTCAAATATGGGTTGGTGAAAAGAAAACAGGTATAAATAAAATAAAAAACTTTCAATCAATAACATTACGTATGATTACAAATGCACCATTTTACATATCAAGTCATAGGCTCCACTGAGACTTAAATATTCATACAGTTTCAAATGTAGCAACAGCCTCCTACAAGCTATTTCGTTCTCGTATTGCAAATCATTCAAATCATCTGATCTTTATCCTTGCTTCCATCAATATTCCAGGAAACCCACCAAGAGGGCTAAAGAGAAACTGGTGTAGAGACCTACTAACATAATAATATTAAAAAAAATTATAAAAATAATAATAAATTACAAAGTTAAAAATATAAGCACATTCACGACAAAAATACTACTGTTAGGTAGGTTTTTTGATCAAACCATTCATATTAAAAAAAAATACATTGCATTACAAATGTTTATTGTAAAAATATATTTATAGATTGTATGTATTCAAATATATGTTAAAAAAAATAATGATAGACATTGAAAACAATGATATTGTCAAATCTTATAATCAAATATTTTTAAACTCAATTAAAATGGCTAATTGTATGATGTGCGACTTCATAATTCTGGACATATTTTTGATGTGAATACTTAAAATACTACCATTATTAGAACGATATTGGATTTATGTCGATTTTTAAGCATTTGTCGGATTGGCATCCAGTTTTTTATGTTTACATCAAAAATATGTCTAGAATTCAGAAATGGCAAATGATAAATGCAATCATTGTAATTGTGTTCATAAGGGTTTGTATTATATATTTCAACAAAACGTTAGAAAAATATATATTAATTTTAATCTAGGCAAAGTCGGGTATAATACAGCCGGTATTATATATACAATAATTTCTTTTATGCTACAAAATCATAAATTACCAATTATAAAATACTGATCATATAAGAAACTCAATGCATTTAAAATGTTTACTCATTGTTCTAAAATCAGTATATAATTTATGTGTAATAACATTATACAGTTGTAGTAACTAACAGATAAATATAAGTATATAACGTCTATATAGGATGACATTAAAATGCTGTTAATTTTAAAAGTTAATATTTTATGATGACATGTTGTTTATTATTTCGATGATAATATTTTTGCTTCTGATCATAAATATTGTTTTTTGAAAACTTTGCAAGTATACTATAGTTTATCTGATTTTTATAAGTATTTTATTACATTGGCACATTCAGAAAAAAACGTAAATTATTAGAATTTTTCATATTAACTATACCTATGTATGGCAGTAATAAAGCTACTGGCATAGACAACGTTATTGGAAAAATATTAAAAGCACTAGAAGGCCAAAAAAAGAGAGACAATGTTTAAAATAATATATGAAACTTATGAAAAAGGCATAGTTCCTAAAGATTTCGAGAATTGCTTAATGATACTTATACTAAAAAAAAAAAAGAAGTCTGAACAATCTGAAGATCACAGAACCATAAGTATAATAATGCATACACCAAAAACATTAACAAAAATAATTTATAAGAGAATAGAAGCAAAAATAAATGACAACTTAAAGGAAGATCAATTTGATTTTAGAAAAAATAAGGGAACCAGGGAAACAATATTGTGTCTAAGGATAATCACGAAAAAGATGTATAAAGTAAACAAACTGATGTATATAGCACTGATTAACCTTGAAAATTTTTTTGAAAATGTCGATTGGGAAAAATTATTTAATATGATGAAGTCTATAAATATTGATACTAAAGATAAAAGAATTATTCAGATGTTATACTTAAATGAAAAGGCTGTGATAATAGAAAAAGAATGTAAATCACGGGAAGAAGCAAACATTGAGAAAGGAGTTAGACAAGGGCGTAACCTATCACCTATTCTATTTAATCTGTATATTGAAAAAGGACTAAAAGAATTAAGGAAAGAAGGTATTGGGGGAATAAAAATTAATGGCATACTAGTACAAATATTGCGTTTTGCAAACGACATAGCCATGATAGTAGAAAGTAAAGAAGATTTAAGCAACATGTTAACAAAAATGAATGATAGTTGTAAAGAGTATGGAATGAAAATAAACAAAAGTAAAACTAAAATACTAATATGCAGTAAAGAAGAACTATCTTCGAATATAATAATCGAAGATAAGAAGTCGAAAACTGTCCAATGTTTCACATACCTAGAAAGCAAAATAACATATGCTGGAAAAAGCGAAATGGATATAAAATGCAGAATAACACAAGCAAAACAAGTATTCTACCAAAAGAAGCATCTTGTCACAGCAAACACTGTCAGTCTAAAGACCAGAAAAACTCTTATAAAAAGTTTTGTATGGAGTATAGCCCTATATGGAGCAGAAACATGGTGCTGGAGAAGAACACTAAAAATTCTTTAAACAAAAAATGTTAAAAATGAAGAAGTACACCAAAGAATGAACGAACAAAAAGTAATTTGGAAAACAATCAGAGAAAGGAGGAAAAATGGATTGGACATATAGTAAGAAACAATGAATGGATTACAATAATAGAAAGGAAGATAGACAGAAAAGCTGGAAGTGGTAGACCAAGAACACCATTTATGAAACAAATCATAGAAGATATAGGAAAAATAATTACAAAGAACTAAAAGGAGCGGTGATGAATATCTATCAGTGGAGAGCCATCGAAGTCGTTAAACTAATCTAAGGATTGAAAAAAAAAAAAAAAAATATATATATATATATATATGGTGTGTTTTCGACGATTATTTTAATTTCTTTTATAAACTATCTTATAAATGTTATTTGAATTAAAAAAATTATAAATTCATACTATACACATTCTGCATATTATAAACAGCCAAATATAAAGCCAAAAAATGTATAATAACTGGTAATAGGTTTGTTTATGTATACTAGTGACAACGCGCGTATAATACAAATATCATATCTACAATATTCAAGCCGGTTAGACGAGCGTTCCAACTTCATCGAATAAGTATATACCTACAGTCAAACCGCTATTATAACCGTCCGGATTCGTTAATAAATCTAAAAATATTAATCTTGGCCTGGCGCATTATTTTTAATAATAAGTAATAACATTCAGCCAGTTGTATAATGCTATAATAATAATTTACTATTTAAAAAATAGAAAAATTTACGAAATATTTTTACTTCAATAATATATTGGGTGCGGTCTCATCGGGTTCATCCTCCGGGCTTGTCCTCGTACAATAAATAATTATAAATCACTTTTTAGTCACCTTCTGCTAAATTTAAAAACTTACGAAACTATTTGAACACTATATGTTTTTTTTTATTTATAAAGATATTTACAATTTGTTACCTAAAACATTAAACAAATTTGATACATAGTAAATAATAAAAGTTTTACATAAATAATTTATAGGGGAAGCTGTACACATCAGAATTTTTAACTTTTTTTTAAAATTTTTTTTTTAGTAACTCTTAGCACTAAATGATTATTAATAAAATAAAAGCAATTCTATTATTAAAATACTTACATGATTCAAATTTTAGCGGATTTTTGAGAACCGGGAAATCAAATATTACAATTTTTATATTTTGAGATTAACTTAACAAAAAATTATATTTTTTGCACTTATATATAGTAGTAATTATTATAATATTGATTCGAAGATTTATTTGACAGGAATGACAATTGAAATGTGAGATATTTTGTATAATACTTTTGACATGCAGCGATATGCTTAAAGAGATGTATAACTTATTCTATACCTATACCTATAATATATATTTTTATATAAATAATACCATATTATGCAATATTGTGTATATTTTGTGTCATGTCGTTGAGAAATTCTTATTTTCATCCGTCACGAACAGTATGTGGGAAAATTTTTATATTGAACCACGCCGGTATGGATATTTTTCTCTCCCTAGATTTTCTTGCGTATATATTATTATATTAATTATTACTGTCGGGTGTCGGTGTCTTGTGTGCAGCTGCCACAATCTCGGCTGGGGACAATAATAATTTGTCTTTTTTATCGTGACGATTTTCTGAGAAAATTACTTACCTCGTCCCCAGTTCACGATTTTCTGGTGTCCGGCTAAAATTAGACGTCCAAATATAAGTCTCAGCGGTATTTCTCTCAACGTCGGTTGTATACTTAAAAATAACACGTAGTTTGTTCTTATAGCGGCATTTTAATTTATTTTCCAAATTCATCTTACCGCAACCTAAGACACCTGCTTTGTGTTGCGTGTATATCATCAGCTGAAACTATATGCACACTTTTATAAATATATACTCTATTATTATATATTATTATTTATCGTGTAACAATATTGATGTGATGTGTATGCGATGAAAAGTCAATGACCGAATACGGAAAAAAAATAACGCGAAAATACTAAAATATAATAATATAGGCAATATCCTACTGTATAATCTATATGGAAAACACACACTTCGTATGTTTCATGTCGTATTAATTTTAAAACACACAATTTTACACGACCATAAATTGTATATTTTATTTTATTTTTTTCTGTTAACACCTATCTGTCTGTACGCCGACTATTTAACTATAAAATATGTTTTAACTATCCGTCCACTTAATAAAAATAAAACTGTTTATTATTATTTGATATAATATATTATGTTGTCGTAAAATTAATAGGGAGATGGATATAATACAACAATTGTGTCCTATTGAAGTTTTGTCCTATATCAAAACTGTGATTTTGGTTATGTGTAAAAATAAAAATAAAAACCAATCTGATTTTGATGCCTATCACGAATGCAATTTGTATACTTGTTGTTGCAAGCGATAAAAACGATATAATAATATATACACGCGGCAAATTGAAACGGATAATCAATTTTTTAATAACACATAAGCCGCTCAACTGAACCTCGAAGGTAAGAAAAGTAAGCTAACAGTATACACGCATACTGGTATATAACATAATATATTATTAAAATCGTTTTTATATATGCATACTAGTGTTTATTATTGAAATATTTATATATATATATATATATATTCATTAAATAGGAATACACTTGGACGCGGCGTGCAAATCCTTTTTTTCCCCATTACATTCATATATTGTGTGTATGTACCTTCAACACATTTACCACCGTGTACTGCAGATGTTAATTTCGTTTTTATAACTCAATTAAAGAACGTATACTAGGTGCCATTTTTACGACCAATTAAATTTTATAAACGAACGACTTATCGTCGGCGCGCATATACCTCGAAGCGAAAACGGCAGCAGCAGCAGTTGTATATAATACCTATTATACCTATAATATTATTTGTATTATATACCGCGGTAGCTGCGGGTCGCGTATTTCCTACATAACATATCGTATTATGAAAATGCAATTTTTTTCCCGTGTAATTTTTGTGTATAAAAAAAAAAGAAGTAATAATAAAAACGAACGGCATGATGATAATAATGATGACGATTACAACAGCACAATAACCGATCACGCGTGTATAATAATATAATATACGATAATAATAATTATTGTATGTAATATATATACTAATATGGTCGCCGACGCCGTCGTAGACGCCTCCGCCGTAGGAGGGCCAAATACGCGCACACATGTATATATATATACCTATGTACGATAATTTTTCTTCTCGCTCTCGAGGAGAAACATATTTTAATGGTTTTATTATACACGCGCGTATAATAATGTTATTATTTATACGCGCGCCATCACTATACGCGGGGCATCATAATATAATATTAAACACAGCTCGCGTACACGGGAAGGTATAACACCAATATCTACCTATGCTACGTATTATTATTACGATGACGGTCGACGGAGACGGGTCCGACGGGCGCTCGGAATTCGACGTATAGTATACATATCTTATAATATACGTACGTACTTACGCGTTCCGCTTTAATCGACGGCCGAGGCGCAGCATCGCGTTCTCCGCGTGTGTACCTACGCATGCGATATTATATATATAGGTACGTATATTATGATGTATAATAATAATAATAATAATAATAATATATTAACACTGCATTTGCGCCGGTCGTTCGTATTATGAGTACCTACATTTTTATACCTTTTTATACGCTATTGGTCGAGTCATCATTTCCTCGTCCCTCCTTGAAATAACGCAAGTGAGAGGGGGGGACGCTGCTCTTACGATAATAATTAGGATATACCTATAGATAAGCGTATGGCCTATAAATTAATAGCCGATCGTCTCTTCGCACTATGGGTGGCTCGTCACTGACTCTGGTATTATAATATGGTATTTGATATTTTGATGTGCAGTATAATATAATAAATGCGAAGATACCGAGTGCAGTGGGACCCATCGCGGGACAACAGATAGAAAGCCGTGTCCGGACGATATTCGATTATATAAACAACAACAATTATTTTATTATAATGATACGATATCAGTCATTTTTATTGAGCATAGTTTATTCGTAAACCTAATGTGCGACGCGGGATATTAAGCATTATTGTATATATTTATACATATTTATACTATCGTACGATATAATAATATATTGTAACGATGCGATGCTGCGTGGAGACTCCCCACGAACTGTTTTCTTCCATATACTTCGTTCTATATAAAAATATTAAATTTTTTTCTGAGATCAGAGTCTCCGAATTACACGTGTCTCTTCGACCCATGTTATACGATCGGTGTCCGTAAATGTATAGGTACCCAAAAGGTGTTGTTCACGGAGAACGATCCTCCGCGGAATACGCTGTACGCGCGCGTTCGAATGTGTCAGATATTCATACAATCGTTTACGTTTAATCTGTACCTACCTATATATGTACGTTATACATCGCCGTATATTAAATGTACCTACTATATCATGAGCTTACTTCGCACGCAGCAGTGCATATAATACCAGTAAATAATATAAGGATTACATAACTGTGTGGCACGCGATTTTCCGACACACACACGAATAGGAAACTATAAAATAATCTTATAAATTATAATACCACCGTTGGCGTGTCCGCCAAATATACTCATGCACTCGGGCACCAGCTAGCTGGTAAAGCGCCCGTCGACGTCACGACGTTAAGGTATTATTATTATGACGTCGTCACGGGCCGAACGCGATACGCGCCGGTTTGATCTTCGCGTGACCGGAACGAGCACATATATAATGTTATATATATATATTCATGTACCCATATATTCCTATGTATGTATCATAGTTTTATTTACGTATGTCGGTATGTATAATACCTGTGTACATAATATTACTATATTATCAAACAGCACGCGCATGCGCATTTCATACACGCGACAAACGTATTACACACCGATACTTATTACTACCCCTGCTCCTCCAAACCAGCCCCACCCATACTTATTATACCATGATAATAATAATAATAATAATATAATAATATAAAACGTCGTTTCGCATGAACAAAAGACGTTTTTGTTTTTGTTATGTTTCATTAGTCGCGGTCGTTTTGGCGCATTTCACATCGTATTATCGCGGCATTCGACTGAACGGGAATTATTACGACGTTGACTGCGTGAAACCAACAGTAACAGCAGTAATATGATACAGACGGTTTCGCACTAAGGTCGTACCATCGTAACATAATGTCGTTATCATCGTTACGACTGCTGCAGGACCTTTGTGGTATTGTTGATTTTGCAATTGCACGGTCGCAAATGCCGTAGGTACCCAAGTACATGATACGATTACTGTATACGATATCGTCGAATTCGATACCCCCGGTAATATCTATGACCGCAGTTAACGAACTAAAATGTTTTTGAAATTGCACGAAAACCTGTAAAAAAAAAAAAATACGTTTATATAATAAATATACGTGTACATACACATTTTAGTAAATTATACAATTGCATATACAGATAGATAATTATTATATTATTATACTGTAGGCCGTAGAGTCATCTAAATATTTTGTTAGAAAACCGGTAGAAATTACATTAGGTACATATTATAATAATTTTATATTATAACAAAAAAAAATCTCGCATTTAATGCTCACATATTTTGTAAGGTGACGTTATGATGTAATCATCATGATTTGTGAATATGTACATTATTGTATACGTTTATATGTCATATAAATCAGTTTATATGGATACTGTATAAAAACATAATCGACAGTTTTATCGAAAAATTATTCATAAGATAAAAATATAATAGAATCATTTGTGTTTAGAATTTCCTATTTCCGAATTATTTTTCATACTACAATACCTATATTATATTATATGCGTGTTTAGTTATGTAGGTGTATACTTAAATTACGTTATACTTTGTAGTTTGTGTCATATTTTTTGTTTATACTTTATCAATGCTTATTTTTGGGGGTTTTAATGTTTTGTATATAAACAATGTATTAGGTGTATTGAGTATTGGCGTAGAACCGACAGTTAAAGACAAAAAAAAAATGTATAATATGTATGCTATTTTCAATAATTTATTTGGCAGGAACATAATGAATATGCAGTATGAATTCGTTTTAAGTTTCTATTAAATTATACGCATATCAGTATTTAATGTGCAAATTATAATATATTGACTTATCTAACGTAACGTAACGACATGACATTATAAAATAAATTATTAGGTATATGTTGCAAATTATGTTTTAAATACACATACTTTTTGAAAATTAATTAAAACCGGTTTAAAATTGCGTGAATAACATCTTAATTAATTTTTATATTTTTTTACTATTTTTTTCCGCGACTTGCTCGCCCCACCAAGCATGGCTTTTATATAGTATTTTATATATATTTTTTAGTTCACGTCGAGTTTTTACGATTTTATCCAAACAAGATGGATACAGAAAAAAACTTTATTTTTTTTTTCGTAATTTATTACTCTATCAGACTTATTATGTTCATCGTCTAAATAACTATATATATGTATGTATAGGACCAATCGGGGAGGGACCCTCAATGCAATTTCCTTAAAACGCCTTTTGCGTCCGGAAAATGCCATATAATATTGCTTGGAACCTATAATTTCCATTCATTTATGTCGAAACTATCTTTTTTTCGTTTTTGCCCCGTTTGAATTTATTTATTACTGGCAGAGTTGATAACCTACATTTGTAGGGTTTTACGACTACCGCAAAAGGAAAGAATAAAAATAAAAATACTGTGAAAAATAAGTGCACCCGTTTGGCGGTGGTATTATACATCTATGTATATGTATAATGTATATACTATTGGTTATATCTATACCTGATACAATTTTAGTAAGTATAATATAAAATGCGGAAAAAAATAATTCAAACTATAGTCACCTGTACTCTATAGTAGGTATACCAGTTTATGTTATTCGAAAATAATATTCAGCTACGTTAGGTAATTTAAATTTGTAATATTTTATAAGGAATAATTAATTAAAACAATTTGTATTGGGTGCTAAACATTTAGTAAATACATGTTCACATTATCACGGAACTATTTTATAAGTTCTGGAGAAAATATTTTACTAGTTCTATTATAACTTATTTATAAGTAACTACTAACGTAACATACTCTACGAATTTAAGTTATTTTATAGTACATATATTATAAATATTTACTGTATTATTATTATGTTATGTTATAGTATAGTATACTTAGACTAGAAAGTATAACTACATAATATATTTCAATACATTTTATCTATAGTACAATAACTATTAATACGTTATGTTCACACGCCCACTCATTATTCTGAGGAATTTTTTCAACTTCGAAGGTAGGTAACGTGATCGGATGTTCATTCAAATTCCAGTTAATAATCAACATTACTTTATAAGTACAATCCATTTCATAGATAATATGACATTAACAGAGAAATTTAAGATTTTTTCAAACAATTTTGTAATCAATTAAAGTGTATATAGTTATATTATTATAACACAATATTAAGTGCAGCGTATTGTTAAAACTTAAGTCACTTATAGAAATATAGACAAGTGTTATTTTGAATTTCTCTATCGTGAAAAAAAATGTATTATATAAGTGTGTATACGGTACATGGAACATCTCTCAATATAAGCTACAAAACAAACGATGAAACTTAAGCAAATGTGTTCATCTACTGATTGATACAGTGTATACGTTATAAATATTTACATCGGGTTTGTGAACTGTTTTATTAGTTTTGAATTCGACTGTAATATAAATTATATGTGCATCGTCGATACGAGTTGGACATCGTTTTTCTTCGCGAAACGGCAGAATGTTAACCTATATAATATTATATGCTTATATAAACACTATAGTCCAATCGTCATTTCAGTGAAATATCCTATTTTTGGAACGGCGCGGTATTTTTTCATCGCAAATACTCGATTTTTGAGGTGCAAAACACAGCTGTAGCTGCAGTGGGATCTCATCTATATAGTCGCTATTTCGGAATGAACGATGGCATATACATCGTATCATATTGTTTACGCGGTTTGTGTACAGCTCTAAAAAGTTTACTCGACGACGTAATGTTTATAGATTGAGAGACCACCATGACGATGCCACGCTTAAAAATAGCGGCAGTGGCAGCAGCGTTCACATTACGATATTATTGGTCCAACACTGTTTCCATTTTCTGTATATAGTCTCTGATTTAATAATATACTATACGCAACACCCCCGTCGGAGACGTGTTCTATTTTGGTACAAAAATAAGATATTTAATAGGTATATAGCCATAATATGGCGTACGGACGCGACGCGGTGATTTACTAGAAATGTCATCTTCCCGTGTAGAAATTTTTGAATATATACGGAAGACATTGTCACGAGGATCTACGCGGCCAGTGCATGCATAGCGAAACAAGTGTTCGGTCGG
This sequence comes from Pentalonia nigronervosa, assembly GCA_014851325.1. NCBI lineage: Eukaryota > Metazoa > Arthropoda > Insecta > Hemiptera > Aphididae > Pentalonia > Pentalonia nigronervosa. The sequence goes on along the minus strand of JACXSJ010001636.1, from coordinate 58,392 downwards.
ATTTTCAATGTAAAATATTGTACAATATGATTTATTACAATTAATATGTTTTCCTCGATCAATATAACAATATCAGTTATCACGTTAGTCAATTATTAATAGTAAAAGTTGATTACAAAAATGACGGTATGTTCAATGAGCGATGGTTTAGAGTTTCGACGAAGGTACCTAAGTATAACTATCGAGTATGTTCGATAAAATAATATATATATATATATAAAGATAAACAATACACTATATACATATATGATATCGTATAAGTGGCGACGATAGATATACGAGTATACAACATCAAGTTTAATTGTTTTTATTTTTCCGTCCATCGTCATCATGTGTATCATTATTCATTATACCCCTCCAGACTTCCATGTGGGAAACTATTATCTATGTATAGCACCAATAATAATATGATGTGATATTTTGGCGTAACTATATACGTGTATGAGTGTTTTGTATCGTGCATATACTTGTATATATATGTTTATAATTTATATAGTGCTTATGTAAACTATAATTGAGTCTGTTATATTATATTGTTATTGCAGAGTACAGTCGATGTATATACATGATGTCTAATAACTTCTCGCGAATGCCAATTAATGTGTAAATTGTTTCATTAGTGCAGTCCTCCATTATGATACAACCGTGTGCAGACAAGTCGAGTAAGTAGAAATAAAATAATAAAAAACCCTATATTATTACACCGCGGTGACGACATGCGCTAATTTACGTTCGTTTCAAATTCTCCGATTAACAAGTGTGTTAACACAGAATATATTATTATAATTTATAATGTTTTCTCCCGTCTTTGAGGCGCAAGCGAGATAACGACAAATCTCGATGACTGCCGACTCAAAATCATCTACAATTTGGCATCCTGATATACCTAAAAAGAATACCTATAGCCATATATAGGTAATAGGTATTATAATATATTGTATAGTCATCGTTTGTCAAAAAACAATTTAATTCACACATTGTTTATCTACTTACTATTTTTAATGTATCCGTTAATATACATCACTAAAATGTGATGACGATTTATCTACGTAAAATAATTAGGGATAAATTCACGTGGGGCAACCAGATTTTTTAAGGGAATTAATGTACTTCCTTTGATGTACCAAACATTACAAAATGTTCTTCTCAGTGAGTTGGGACATCATTCTTATTTATTTTACTTATCATATTGCGAAATCTTCCTAACTATCACAATATTGTAACTAGTTGATGATTAATCAGTATTATATCCTAGATTAAATTAATACTTATACATATTTAAACAATTATTTTATACGCCCAAGGGGGAGGGACTATGAACCAAGGACATTTATTTAGTTGTGACACTTTATGACGTATATTATATAGTAACCACTAACCAGCTGCCGGTGTCATTTAAATTAATTTTAAAAATGTGCCCATGAAATAAGGGAATATCAATTTTTATCATTCGAGGTCTACCTCAAAAAAGAATTTTTCATATTTGACTAGGAAAATTCAACGTTTACGAATAAATATATAACGGTCACTTGCAGCAAAAAACTGTTGTTATACAAAAGTTTAAATTTGTTCTACATTATATAAACGCGTAGTATTAGGTAATATTAAAAAAAAAAAAAATTAAAGTAACAGAACAAACAGTATATCTTTTTTTTTATTTATTTAAACTTTGATTTAACAATTATAGTTTTGACACTTAGGTAATAAGATACATTAACTTTAGAATATAAAATAGAAGTTACTTACAAGAGAAAGAGGAGAAAAAAATAAAAAAAATATGTTGTATTTAATTAATAAAATATTATTGTGAAAAATTAAGATTATTTATATTTCCGACATTACAATAAAAACGATAGAACGAGTTTTTAAAATCATGTATATAGTCTGAAGAAAAAACAAATTAGTTAAAGTTAATGTATACTACTATGTATAATTAAATATTATGTTGATAATTTGAAAATACTGTGTTTGGCATCTCAACAAAAATATTAATAATGTACAAAAGAGTTAATCGTTACGGCCGCACGAATCCTCTAATTTATTTCATAATAAATAATAACCGTATTTAAATAGGCGTATTTTACGACGCGAAACTCCTTCGAAAAAGTGACCATGTGCAAAATAAATTTGTTTGTCACTTTGTAGCGGCATTGGTCGTTTTACTGGGTGGACGCGCGCGTGTATATGATGTGCGTATATACTTTGATTTATTATATTGTTCTAAATTTACACGTAAAATGTCTTTCAAGTCGGTTTTGACAAGTAATTAAAGTGGAATCGTACACGAGTATAGGTTGCTGAACAAATGGTATGAAATCGTGACGTTTATTTTATTTTATATTATACATCAATTATTTCGATATTTTAAAATATTATTATTGGTAAAAATGTCAGTGTAATTATATTTATATTTAATATTATATTTACATGCACAGGATTATACCTACATAATACAGATATTTCTCCAGAAAAATAATGTGTTTCATTAGTAATTATTTATTATTTAAAAACTACACGCATTAATCGTGTATTATGCATTTACCTATGCAGACATTTTTTTTTATTATTTATATAAATAACATGTATACATACATGCGATATATATATATATGAGATTTTACGTTCACATGTTGTTATAATAACTGTGTGGTTGTTAGTTACATTCAACTTATTTGATATTACATAACATTAACCAAACTAAATTTAATAATAATCTGAGAATTTTCATTTTATCTGCACGTTTACCGCAAAAAAATGACGAGAAATTTAAAAACAGATATATTTAACCATTAATTATTATACAAAGTACAGTAAAATTTTAAAATTTAAATCTCTTTGCAATATTTAACATATCTACTTATATTTGATGTTTATTTTATTTTATTAAAACAAATATTTACAATCTATATAATATAAATACAATAAGTAATATGCATAATAATTTAAAAGGCTTAACGGCTGGATGCAGAGAGCGTCCAGTGATGTTATTTCAACTTGAATAGATTTTTTGTCTTTATTTTTTCCCCTTATTATTTGTTTAGGAGGTCGCGTGGTCAATTACGCTTTAAGCGACGGGGAGGATATTATTCAGGAGAGTAAAAGAAGAGAGATTTGATATTAGGGGATTTAAGTGGGCTAAAGTGTTTGAATGAAATTTTTTATAGTAAGTGGAAGCAAGTATAGAGAGAGTAGGAATTTTGAGATCATTTTCAAAATTCGAGTTATAGCATCCCTCGGGGTGTTATTACTAATATACTACGGAGCTTTTGTTAATAAAAGTATGTTTATTGATTGGAAGGATTGATACAAATTTAGATTTGAGACTTTTGTTGATCCCCAGATTTGGATGCCATGTAAGTCATCGAAGGACGAATTAGTTCTGCCCCTACTGTTTACTGAATGTAGTAGGCATATATTATGATAGATATAAATATATAATATATAGTTATGAGTATATGCGATTGTATAGAACTGCGATGTATTCGCATCGACACATTTTATGGATGAAATAAACTGTATAATATTATATAGGCACGTATATAATATAATACTGAACCGTAAACCGACAACATCGTACCGATCTATAATGTACTTATATTATACAGTTGTAACGTTTTTCTGAAATATTTAAATATTTTAAATTACCATTTTTTTTTTTTTTGCTTACGGTAACTGATAATATTAATTATAATATAGAAAATTGATAGATACATCGTGGAAATAGGCGCACTGCTGTACACAATATTATTATAATATACAATTCGTGACGGGTTTCTATTTTTTTCTCTTATTATTTTAACGACGCGTTCGCTGTATCACGTCCGACATAAAAGTCCGGAAACGAAATGGAAAAATATATGGGAAAACGCCGTCAAAAGAATATGTATTTGAACTGTCGGAAACAATACGTATAAAACCTAAGACTTTAGCCCTCTTGTACAGTTACACACGACACGGACGTTAGCTTTTGTCGGTCCGGAACTCGCACATGCGACAACCTCACATCCAAAAACACACAAACAGAACTCACACACACGTGTCTCTGTGTGTGTCCTATATAAGTAGCCGTACACACGCACACACGCGCGCACGCACGCACAACAGTCGGCGATCGTTCTTGGCTCCAGTCGGTCGGCATCTTATAATCGTCTCCGTCGCCACACACCACCGCCTCCTCTATTCACACACACACACACACACACACACACACACTGCCACCACACCGGATTTCTCGTACACAATACGCGTGAACACACATACAATATATTAAATGTGTGTACATGGAATGCCGTTGCCGCCATGATGGCCGACGACTACGACGGGGATGGCGGCGACCGTATATAACACAATAATAATAATAATAATAATAATAACATGTGTGTGAGTGTATATATAATATAAATGTATATATATGAACGCGTACTGCAACAACGTAAAGAACGACAGAGTGAGTGGGAATGAGATAGAGAGAGAGAGAGACACACAAAAAACACACCCCGTTTCAGTACACTCGTATTATTATTATTATCCCTTGACGCGCGCACCGTAATATTATATTATACAATAATATAATACGATGTCGTGAACGAATTTCTTGTAGTGTCCGAAATGTAGTTGATTGGCGATTTTAGCTATAATAATACTAATATATACCTAATGTGTTTGCATAACTATGTAAGTATAAATTACTTTACGCATATATCGCACGCTACTCATACTCGTCGAAAATGTCAGCTTTTACTAAACCTCCATAGGTAATATTATTTAACATTATGTTCACAGCAGCATAATAATAATAGTAACACTGCATATGTTATAGCACACACTGATTAATACTGCGTTTTCACACATACATAGGCACATTTATATATTAAGTATTGTTTTCGATAATTTCAATCAAGTCTGACGAGACGACAATATAGGTATCTACTGACTTATTCGGTACCTATACGATATATTATATCAAGACTTTATTGTTATGACGTATAAAATATACATTTATTACCTATCTAGGTATTATTCATATAAAAAATAATGTTTCTTTTTGCGATTGTATGATGACATTTTATATTAATTGACATTCTAGCGGTTTTTTTACGTGGTTTTTCAATTTGACGATATAAACCGAAATATTATGATATATTATATTCTACATAGGTAGTGCGTACTACATACATCTAAATATTATATAGTATAATTATAAATTATATTTATCTGACTTGGCAGAACATTGCACGACGTTAATAGTTTTATTACCAGTGCGTTTCTAATGTGCATATATTATATTATTAATATTTATGCATACATGCATACATACATACATGCATACGAAATCAATTACAGCTAGAAATATATATTATTATGTATATTTTTATATAATAACTGTTTAGTATAGGTAGCTATTTTGTGTAATATATATGTATTTAAAGAGTCTTATTAACATAGATCATTTGCCTCGACAGTTAAAAAAAATTGTACAGTTGTACCTATATGAATATACGTCATACACTTTCGTGCCGGAGAACGTGTTTTCTAACGATTATAATTTAATACCGTATATAATATGATATTATCACGCATAATATACTGCATCTAATACATGCATATTAATATATTATGCGATAACGATTTTCACTCTGTCCGTACTTATTTTAATAATTCTTCCACGCCCGCAATGCTTTCATGTATATATTATAATATGTTGGCGTGAAAGGTTATGCGTCCATACACGTGCAATATTTTGAAGATTACTCAGAGACTTCGAGCAATATAATTTTTATAATATTTATTGCGCATCTTCCGATAATAATCATTTTCATTACACAGATATATTTATCGTACATAACGTAGCTATCAAAAAGTATAGCATATCGTACAATCATTTACATAACAACGAAAAACTTAAGAATTTTAAGTGAGCGAGAAGTTGTTAACACTATTGATAGGTATCGGTATTCGTTCAACATTTTGCCCAAATAATTTTATACATATTTGGTTTTTGAAAGAGATTTGAATACATCGTTATTTAAATAACTTTAATTTAATCAGCTTAGAATTCGTTTAGATCTTCGTGTTCTATAATTTACGTCCGATGATTTCATGTCTTGTCGTTCTTTAATTTGCAGAAAAAGCACAGAAAACTTAATAATAAATTATAAATAAAAAAACATGTCTATACCAATAATAAACAATATATCATGTGCTATGTGAATATATAATTAGTATATAATATGTAAGGCATAATATTTTACATATTGTTTTGTTGTTATAAGTTTGGATCGAAACGTTTATTTTTTTAAAAATAATTTTATGTACAGATATTTGAATATAATACTAATATATATATATACACAGCACACGAAAGAATCTTGAGAGTTTTCTGTATTATGTAAACCTATACCTTACCTGGCTACGAATCGAAAAGAGATTATATCGTCGATGCAGGTAATCCGCACGTGTAATGTGTAGGTTTATACATAATATATTATTATTTTTTTATTCTCGTCCAATCGCGCTCTGTGAAAACCGTGACGATCGGGAATTTAAATTAAAAATTAAACTCCACCCAAACTGCACCGGGTATAGAAATAATCAGTTTCGTGTCGTTCAGTATCGCGGCGGCTATTATTTTACAGATTAAATGTATAATATAATTTTCATCATTGACGTTTACTGCAGCACGTTGCTATCGCTGTCTATCTATCGGATTACTCTATAATATATACATAACAACAGCTATATACGCGTTATATGAGCCCATGCTTTTGTTGTTTAATTTTTTTTTAATACAGGCTCGTATATATATATACAGTACACGTTTTTTAAATACGCATACGCACACGTTTATAATTTATACAGCCAGTCTTTATTGACATAATTTATCGAAAAAAATTTACATGCGAAACGTCCTGACAACTTTTTGTCATTAATAATTATAGGTATATTATAATTCGAAATTCGGAATTGAATTCCTCGGTCGACTCGTGCATATTTTTATACGCGTTTAATCGTTATGACATAATTACGCTAACGCTTCTATATTTTGCGGATAGGTATATTACACGCCGACAATGTTTTATGTGATGTTTTATACGAAAAAAAAAATTAAGCGAAACCATTCATATGAGTATAAAATACTATGGTAATACTAGTGTATAGGTATAGTCATTATACACATATTGTTATATACTATATAAAAACTACATTTTATTTGAACGCGGATATAACCATTAAAAAAATTTGATGAGTATTTATATTTTATTCTTTGAATGACATTAAAAATTAAAAATCAAGCAACGAAAGAAAATATTTTTATACAAATATTATAGGCTGAAACTTAATGTATAGCTTTAAAATGTAGGTATATAGTATATAGTATATAGATAGATATAGTCGTATAGGTACATATATAATATATTTAAATGTCCTATATAGATAATTAACACTGACTTAACATCGCAAATCTATCTTATTAATAGATTTTAAGACGATTTTACATCCTGTAAACATATTATTAATTATTATTCTATTAAATAAAACGAATAAATAACTGAATCGCATCGTCACTGTATTTGTGCCTTATGGTATACCGTCATAAGTAAACACACCTTTAGAAATACACATTATAATTGTCATGATAGATATTTATTATTTTCCTTGACCTATTAGTTCATTTTATTGAAATGTCGAACATATTTTACAGTTTTTTTTTCTTTTTTTCGATAACAGCGATTTTTCTGTGTCCGTCATTTGTAATTTATTTCTTAGCATGGTATTTTTTCACTGTGTCCGTTTACAGTTCCAAACATTTTGCTATGCGCGATTATAATTTATAATAATGACGTATACACAATGGCCACAGTACGTCTTACCTATTTTATATAGCCTTACAAGTTATATTCTTTCCGCCGATAATTTAGTAGATGCGCGTTACCAAGGCCGTGTTTCAAGGGAAGTCTTTATAATGATAGCGTTGATAACCATACAAAATTAATAATTATTATCAAATGTATTACATTGATTCATATTCAATTAACTTCGCGTGTTACGGTATAGATGTTTAAAATTATATTCGGGCATATTATATATATTATTATCTGGAATATCTGCAAGAATCAGAATAATCAAGATTTCAAATAATTTTTATTCCAAATTAATTCTGAAAATCTGAAAATTTATAGTAGAACATAATATATTTATTAACGTAACAACTTAAAGATTTTTTGAACATTTAAATAACTTTTCAATGTTAATTTCTTATGAATTATGTCGATTATGAGCTTATGAACTTTTTGATTATTATGAAAATTACTATTTAAATAATATTATATCTAATAACTCATAACTTTTTTGCATAACATTACGAATCTAACAAAATAATAATTATATTAGTAAAATATATTAAAAAGTATACCAAACAATATATTTTTCTTTATAAAAAATCCGTAAAGTTAAATAATTATACACAATGTGTAAAAACTAAATATATAATTTTATTACTTTATGTTTTCACGTTTTTTTGCCTTATGAGAAAACTAAAATGCATAGCGACGTTAGCTACATAATATAAGATTATACATATATTAAATATATATAACACAAAGTATGCTCACCCCCATTTTAACTTTTAACTATACATTTGTTCAAATTGTTATTCTTGTAATTTTTAATTTTAATTTTCTTGTAATTATGTATTTATGAGGATCATTATATTAATTATACTTTTAAATACTTAGATTTTGTATACTATTCAAGCATTGTTTAATGGCGATACCAACTTGTTTTTTTAAAAAGATAACTAACATTTTTTACTGTAAATTGTTAGGTCTATGGTTTTTTTTTAAATTTTACAAGTAATTTTTGCGCTATCAAAATGTATAACTAAGTCTTTAATAATCGTTTTACAAAAATATAAATTTATATCTAGGTTTTATTATGCTCGGACAATTTTTACAAATTATTAAATGTTAATAACTATAATTTTGAAATTATCATAGCTCTTATATCTTTTTATGTTCCTCTTGCCATGCATAGTTGTCACTGAATGTATCCTTTTTGCACAAAAATAAATAATTCGAAATCTATTCATTCAAATTTTGATTTAGAGATATCAATATTTCAAAAGAATCATCTCATTTTTAATGTACAGGGAAAATATCGATTTTCTTATTAAAAAAAAAAAAAAAAATAGTTATCGCCACAAAACACTTCTTTAATAGAATAGAAAAATTCAAATACTTACTTACAAATACGGTTCCTAAAAGTATATACTTACAAATACCAAAATGCATTATTAAAAACAAAAATAGAGTGAGCATCCTCAGGTGAATCATCCTTGTATAGTTATTAAATTTAATAGGTTGGGATGATTTCATTGTAAATTAACCAGAATTAAACTACTTGCCTTGGTTTCGCTGATATTTATCTATGTATCTACTTCCCACGTTGAACCAATAATACAGACCTAAAATTAATATATAGCTCTTCAATAATCATGTACACAAATTTGACATTGCATCAGTAATTATACATGTATGTTAATATATAATTAATTAATTACTATACAATATATTTTGCTGTATAAACTTAAATTCCGATAGAATATAGATACATTTGTAACTTGTAAGGAGCTGCAGAGGAAAGTTGTTTGGGGAAAGTCGGTTGCCCCAAACATAATATAATATACGCTATACACCTAATAAATAGTGACCGTGAAAAATACGTTAAACGTACATGGTATACATATTATAATGTTATACTCGTAAGTCGTAGCGGTATTTGTTTATTTCTTTCAAAAAACCGACCGAAATTCAACGGCGCATTAGGTGTGTCTCCGCGTAACTTACAGCCACGCGTAGCCACATATTTTTTTATATTATATTGCTGCACACACGGCCGAACCGTTGTCGCCAAATACTTGTATTACTTAAAAATTAAAAACCACGTGCGACATATATCCACACACAAATCAGTTGTAAACCGCATACAATTGGTTTCCATGAATTATACGTATCATATATATTTTTATTGTTATAATATGATATATATATATATACCTACATATACGAATAACATATAACATTATTTATGAATATATATATATATAGCCATCGCACGGTCCGTCGGCTTCCGACCGTATCGCCGCCGCAATTTTTCTTCTGATTTTTTTTTCGTTTGAAACCGCGTCGAAAATCTCGTTTATACTGCGACGGTATCATTTTCTTGATAATATATTATTACAATACATATACGACGAATTCCCATACACATTCAATATATTATATTATTATAGTCGACATATATATTATTATCCGCATGCTGCTGCAGGTTTAACGGATAATATATACACAATGTACAAAATTATAGTTTATATTTAAACGTGTGAACTTATATATTTATATCAAATAAATATATATTTATATTTACATAGTACGTATATTACTGACGTGCGTGGTCGGCTAGGGGATCATTATCGTCGACATCCGTTTTTTGTCCATTTTATTTATTATATTATACAAATATAAAATACAAAATCCTTCAGACCTAATTAACGTTATTTTTTCTACTCTTCTCTCGTATACATGATATTAACTCGTATTATATGTCATATAAATATTAGAACAATGTGTATTTGAGAAAAGGTCGTATAACGAACGAACGCCGTCGCGCATGTGTATACTTAAAATACAATATATATATAATTCGTAAATTTCGAACCCTTCATTTATTTATAAATACCACAGCATATAATATAATGTATATATAGTATATACGTATAGTCTCACGTTTTTAAAACCCTTCTAATTGGGATATATAACCGCCGGCTTTCGAATATCGAAATTCTCACACTCGTCACGACGATTATACAACTAATATTATACGCATTTCGTATCCCTCTCCAGACATTTTTTTTTCACTCGTTGTAATATATAGGTACGCCCCCACATGCAGTCGTCTACATGTACAATATATTATACAATTCGAATTCGAAACCGGCATCATTACGCCATGGTTTCCTTTTTAAAATTATTATTATTTCTATTTTTTTCGTCCTCTCTATCGTATTTTAATACGATCATTGTTGGTAAAAACCTATTTCTAATATATTATAATATTAATGTGTTAGTACCTATATATATATATATATATACGAATCGTGTACATAAATACCGTCGCTGTCACACACCACAACGAATACGATCTCGAGTTGTATATATATGCGACTACACATATACAGCGTGATAAAGTTTTGCGGCCTTCAAAATTATCTATATCATAAATAAATGACAAAAATCGATATAACATACACAATATTATATATATGCATATAATATGTGTAAATGGTGAATGACTGTATATATAGTAACACACGAGTATTACTTCGCACAAATATATATATATGCATTTGACGATCATGTATACGAAGACGAAACTTAAAATGTCGCAAAGACGGAGCGTGTATATATAAATAATAAGATAATATTTATGTCCAAAGTTGTCCCGGAGAATATTGTATACATCTTCGGAATTGATCGAATAAAAAATATAAGATGCCCGAACGCGTACGAGCATTGCATATAAAGTCGGAAACTATTCGACAAAATAATGAGCGCCGATATAAAATGGCGGAGGACGTGTGTATGTGTGTGCGCGCGCGACAAATTATATAGCTGAGCGTCGCTGCGTGTGGAAGTCGTTTGATTTGCTCCGAGCAAATATTATATTATGTACTCTGTAGCGTTACATACATATATGGGGTTAATGGACCAAAGTTTCTCGTTGATATTTATTTTTTTTATATTTTTGCTATTTACCGCCCTATATGTTGTACACACATATAAAAACCATATAATATTTGTATACTATATACGACCGAGTTTTTGAAAGTGGTTTTCATTAGCTATACTTCCGAAATTATTATTCTATGAGTTTTTACAACGCATTGCGCTAGTGCAATAAATTCTGAATGTATCCCTCGCGCACATACACATACGCACACACAAATATACCACAAAAACAGCGCCAGCGTATTATATTATATTATTATACTAAATGCATCTACCCCGTCATCAGTCATCTATCATCCAATTCGATACAGTCAGTACGAAAGATGTAAGTTACACACAAAATCATAGAATATTTATCCATGTACATTTTATACATTAAATTTATATGATTGTATTAAATAACACGATATTACATATATAAGTGATATATTATGTATAAGTACTTGCTGTATCTACAGTGCTGTACATCTATAAATTATGACGACATATATCCATATAGGTAGTCAACATAACTTCGCCAATTTCTCGAAAAATAGTAAGTACGGCACCGTTTTGACAGGACGGTATTTCATTTATTTTAGTTTTTTTTTTATTGTTTCTTTATTTAACAAATATTAAAATGTGGTAGCTGGGCTTATCAAGATAAATAAGTCAATACCTAATTATTAATAATTTTAATTAAGCATAATATTACTATACATTAAGTACAAAATTTGACCTTGTGAATTTTCAAGTCTAAGCTAAGTTTAAAGTATAACATTTATTTTAAAATTTTTAAAATAAATGTTATACTTTAATATAGCTATATGAATATTTAAACGCAACACTTATGCAATTTATAAACTTTTTTTCTTAAAAAGTTATGGTCAACAAATTGACAATTTCAAATTATTAAATTATGTAAAAGAAAATAATGCATATAATTTGTTTGACTTTGGGCATCAAAGTCCTTTCCTCGTTATAATATTTATTCTAACTTTCTTTGTAAATATATATCAAATGTTTAACTGTTTTTTTTTTTTTTTAAAGAAAAAGATTTTTTGAATATTTTTAAATTATATTTTCGGTTCAAATATACCACATCTTTTTCTATAACGTTTAGCCTATAAAAAAGTCATAAATTTCACTATAATCACGAGTTCGCAACAGCTAGCATAAAACCAAAAATATGACAATAACAATGATATCGAAACAAAAAGAAAAACGTGAATTCGCGTCGTAAAAATATTTTTCAATTACAAAAACGATTGTAACCGCGTAACATAAATTTGAAAAAAGAATATAATTATATCACATATACTGATGCACATTTCCATCATGCGGTAAAAATATATAGAGTTGTTACTTGTTTCCACGTAAAAAAGTACACTCCACTCAAGATCGGAATAAATTATTATTTTCGTATAAAATATTGTATATTCATATAAATATATTATATTGGCTATAATATTTATAGGTATATGATACTGTCAGTCGTTTTCTACATCGAGTCCTAAACATATAAAGTGTGACTTGAATAGTATTTCCAAAAGCAATTTTCCCGTACAATATGATATAGGTAATATAATACAGGTATTTTTATAAGTTTATTCAAACAATAATATAAAAGAAACTTACGTGAAGTATAGTAACATTCACCGTCGAAATAATAAAAAGATTGGGCTTCCTCATACAAACTTGTGAGGTGAGAGTACCTATATTATAATATGTATCTAAAATATTGTGTATTTTATATAAATCTTAAGCGTTACACATAGGCACTCTGAAATAATTTATAAATTTTCAATACACGTTTACCAGTCAAAAAACTAAATATATAGTTTATAAATCTTTTACCGAACATTAAAACAAATTTGAACCCATATATTTTTCATAACTCGGATGGATAAATCATAAAAAAATCAAAACATTAAATCCAAATGGTCTAATACCCGGCAGCTGCTCTTGGTAGTTGAACAAATGCTATTCCGTCATAGGTATACGTTTTGATCTGTACACTCTCCATAATGATCAAATGCCAAATTCGTTCTTGATGAAGCATATCTCTTCTAAATTCTAATCTTGCAATCCTTTACACTTAATTAATCCACCTCAAACGAAAGTGGTGTTACAATTAGATACAAACATGGATATGGGCATATACTCGTAGGTATCATAAAATATTTAACTATAAACGAATAAAGTGTGGTTGCTTGCATCTAAATAATTCACGCGTTTTTACTGTATTCGTAGTGCAATCAATACAGGCCACAGAGTATTATAAAAATTAAAATATATTTCGCAAAATGATATAATTTATTTAATGACATATTTTTACAAATGTTTTGAATAATATTATTTTGTAAACGTATTTCGTTCGTCGACACGACAATAGTCAATTGGTTCCATGTGGTACCATGATACACTAAAGCGGATTATACAAAAAAAAAATTATCGTGATTGGTAAAACGAAACAAGGGCCAAATCGCAACTTTTAGGTGAATTAGTAGTATATAATATTCAAAACATAATCATAGATAATACCGTGTAAATTACGACACTAATCGTACGTACTGTGAATACATTAAATCATTTGGTATGACGTAAGTGTACATGGTGTATTATGATTTATGCAGCGAACGATCCAATAGAACTTTTTTTCGAGAGCCACATACAATACCGTCAGATATCATAACTTTGAGTCTACACTCTACATATTACGTCAGTAGAACAAATTTAAAACTAGACAATGATATATAAAATTAAATTGTATCGTATATAAGTACTTGTATCTACATTATTATTTATTAATTTTTGTAACAGCATATCATACAATGCAATTTTAAATATGCTTTAATGAAATGCATAATATACCATTTTTTATACCAAAAAGATATTGAACTATTATTCTATAAAATTAGTTTGAAAAACCATTTATAATTAGATTTCTTTGTGAGACCTTCAAAGTTTAAATGTTTTTTATTAAAATAAGTCTAGATTAGATTAACGATATTGTAGGATTACATAATCGTTGCCACATTAAAAGCTTACGCGGGGCTTTTTTATAAACCTTTGAAAATGTATTATAATACATATTCTTTCAAAATATGTTAATATAATGCTCTATAGCTGTCATGTTTTACACAAATAATTGTATACAATAAAATGTATTACTTATTGTAGATAAAGAATGCATTTTAATATTTGTACAATATTTTTAATTATTATAAATGCATAATATTACTTGTCTCCGCTGATGAAATTTAATTAATTTATTATTTAGTTAATATATTTTCGTATTAAATAATACCTACAATAATTTAAAATATCTATTTAACCATAGTCTATATAATAATATGTAGTAATAATATATTGAAAAAATATTTGCATAATAGTGACAAAAAATATTAATTAAAAAAATTATATTTCATATTAATTCGATTTTAATTTTCTGGCAGTTTTTTTTTGACAATCGCCTAATTTCTGTCACCTTAAAAAATTTAAGGAAATGGGCCGAGCGATCTCATGTGATGCACCTGACACTATATAGTAGGTGCATGCCTATATGTAGGTTTATAAATAAATATTAAAAGATATAATATGAAAATAGAAATTATGAAAATAGAAAATATGTCGTACATATTGTAATAACGCGTTTGTATACCTGCAAGGCTGCCATATTCTTGGGTTGGTCTCACGATCTCTGTCGGGGCGGAAAAAGAGATAAAATTATACTTAACACATGTAGCAGTCTACAATAATAATATATTATGCATTATTATATATATATGTAGAATATACGCGCTGCACGTATATTAAGTATCATTTTTGCGGGGTGGATACATATTATATGTCATCTTTTCGTACATCTATCTATACATAATGTATATGCATAAGTCTTGGATTTGTACAATGTATTATAATATAATATGTTATATAGTATGTTATAATACGCATTAAACGCGCACGACAATGTATCAGAGTTATTTCACACGCGTTTCGCGGTAATTCGAATGCTTTTTCTGGTCGTTTGCGTACACCGTTTTATTGTCACGATGTAATATAACAATAAGCGACAATTTTATTTGTTGTAACTTATAGTATAATAATGTGTACGCGACTCGGTAGCCCGTGCCGCGCATGATGTATATACACATTATATATATATATATATATATATATATATTTTTTACATCAGCTAGGTTTACCGATGTCCGACATCTTTAATCGCCGCCTTATGCATAGATTGTATATGTGTCAATTTTTTTTTCTTCTCGTCCAGCAAAAACAACAATGTACATACGTCTTACACGTGTACACCGTACTATAGATAACTTCTGTATCCATGTAATATTTTATTATTGTATACGATGTATGGATATTATAATGAATGAATGCGTGTGCACACGGTTCGTTCTCGCAGGGTGTTGTGGGAAGAGACGCGCCAAAGATTGAACAACGGGCAATTCGTTTTCGGCGACCGATTTCAAACAACCGACCACGTTATATCACATACAATATTATATTATGTTATTAAAATATCTCTATAGGTATATATTGTAGTAGTGTACATTGTATAACGCTGCGTAAACGTATAGGTATGGTCTGCGAATATATTTGTATATAAGTGTGCACTTCGACCGGATTATAGTTCTGCAAGAATAAACTCTGCGAACGGATCACGAGTACACATCAAATCACATACATAATATACGCTACCTATATGATTAGAACGAAAAAAATTGCAAAATTGTCCGTCGTTCGAATATTTTTAAAGCGCCTACAGGTGCCTACCACTGAAATCAGAACTTGGCATTGGGATTGGTAGTTGTTACACTACAAGATTATCGATATGATATAACATATATATGTACATTAAAAGTAAATCCGTCGGGATTTGAAAGATTTGTTTCATCTTTATTCGTTATTGCTTATTATTCCATGCGTGAGCGAACGACGAATATAATATCATCATAATATAATATTATATTACCGACAAATCGGTGCCACCTGATGACGTTAATTATCGCGAAAACGAATTGAGCGTGGCACAGGTTTTATGACAAAAATCAGTTAAGTACGACGGTATAATAATAATATTGTGTATACAGGCATGCACATAATATATAATAACACGAATACGATCGGCGGCGCGGAGGTCATACGATATTTTGACATTAAAATATTTGTTTTCGTCGTATATTATATAGCCCGAAATAGGTAGCTGTGTACAGTGTACAGTGTACACATACCTCTTGTTTGTATATTATATATATATATATATATACAAGAACGCACACTGCGTCCGGTAAACTAATATGTGAACAGTGGTATAACGGTAAAAAGAAAAATAAATAAAAATAACATACACAAATTACTACCCGCGTTTGATTTTTGGCTCAAGAACGATTGTGAAACGCGTAATTGATTTTCGTTTTTCTGTTTAAAAAAATCGCTATAGTCCGTAACATAATGTATAGGTTCCTATGTATTATTATTATATGCGCAGACGGATAAACATGCAGCTGCACATTCCTATACACGAAAAAAAAAATAAAGAATAAATTTAACGTGACATCTATTATAATATATACTTGTAGTTATTAATAAATACGTCAGATATTATTTTAATGTATCAACAAACTTTAAAATTGAATTATTTTGAATTTTATTCAACGGGATTATTGCCAGAACCCATTTTTAGTCTTATCAAAATTATGGTTTAAATAAAATAAACGATATTTTTTTAGCTTACAGACTATAATCTCATATATAGAGACGTACAGGTGTAATATTTAGCGCAATATCACCATTGTTTTATTTCAGTAATCAAAATTATTATTAAATATTCTACAGTTAATATATAATGTATTCGTATATAAAAGTATGTAAAGCATCACCCTGCATATTTTTGATAGATTATCGTACTTTTTGTTTAGATTTGTATAACGTTTTATAAAATTACAAATGTATCACATAAATGAATAGTAGTATACATATAATTTTACTGCATTTATTTGTAACTAGTCTCGGACTCACAAATCATGTATAGATAAAACAAAAAAATAACACTCATAATATAGATGACTACGCAGTATTTTTCCTTGCTGGTTTTATATTTTAATTAAGTATATCCCCAAAAAAGTAAAACAGAGATTAATATTTTTTTTTTATTGCCAAAAAGCATGTTTGTTTGTAATAATTTATTTTGTGAATTTACAGGCGAATGAGATTTAAGAATGTACCTACCTTCTAACAATCGTATAATATTTTAATTGTAACCGGAAAGTTTAAAACATGTGCTGCTAATGAAAAATGGCGTTTTTTCCTGGAACGCCATTGCACTCTACCGTATTTATATTGTACAAAGTATGGCTATTGGACGGAATAATAATAATATAATACGTATATACCTACTCTACAGCTGTGCAGTATACACAGTACATTCCCTATCGCTCTGCAGAGTTGTGAAAACGACAGGAAAAAAAACAATAAATAACGCAATCGCGTTAAAAGCGGGTGTGCCCTTTTTTATATCGCTATTTTTGTATTCAAATCCCCTGCGAGAAATCTTTTTTCCCTTGCTCGGAATTTACATAAAACAGCAGTTTTTGATATTCACCGCCGACCATCAGTGATACACACGTCAGTGCGCTGTATACATTGTACATATATATATATGTGCAATGCTGAATACAGAATACTAAGTGTACGACCTCCCACGCGAAACCTTGGCAAGGCAAACATTATTCCAGTTCCTTCCGGCAATTTCTTGCAGAGTTTCTCGTGTTTTTCTGTCCTTTACTCTCCCCTCTCACCATATTATTATTATCACCGCAGTCGTATAATATATATTTTAGTCGTTCCCAACCCCATTTCTATGCTAATCACTCTGATAGGATACGCGGCGACGGATTTTCTGGTTTCTCCTCCTTCGCGACCGCGACCAATGTTATTGGAGCTGCAGCGTTCGTATTTTTAAATATATGTACCTGTCGCAGTATTGCTCATCGTCGATAAATTAAGGAATTCTTCGACCCACCCTTCTTGTCCCGTTGTGGCCCGCAATTCGACGATTATTCTTATCCACCCGGGATTAAAATCGAATATATATATATTAAGGTATATCGGTTTATTATGTTTATTATGTGCACGCCGTTTCACATAATAATTTGAATATAAATGAACGAATTATGTACACACCGCAGTAAATACGCGCCGGAATTACGAATTATCGTATTAAATTATAATTAATACACTAAAACACACAGACTATAGAGGTATGTGTACATCACAACGCGGCAGCCCCGCTCTTTAAAGCCGAAAAACGTAATTAAGAAAATAAAATAAAAATAAACCAAACCAAACCAAACCAAGCCAAAGTACACTCAAAGCATCTACCTGCTATTAAAATATCGTAGTATGTGTGTATACAATAGCTTATATTTTTTTTAGTATTTGTTTGTACGCTCCCGATTTGTTGGACTCGCGACCAATATTTACCGAAGGCGGCACGGAAAATGCGAGCAAACAGAACGCGTCCAAACACTGGTAAATCATATAGTTTTGGTATACGGTAACGTAATTTTTATAACAATAATATATCATATACATGTCGTACCTGTGTGTGTGTGTGTGTGTGTGTGTCTACTACCGTGCTGGCCGTCGGTCGTCTACGTTATAAAATACATTGCGCATATATAATATACAAATACGTGTATACCTATTATACATGTACGGTAGTAACGGTTTCCTGATGCATATGTGACGTGTGACGTGTGTGTGTGTGACGCGCGCGCGTCAAAAGACATTATCACTTACGCACGCAACTACTAT
The DNA here is from genome assembly GCA_014851325.1 of Pentalonia nigronervosa. Lineage (NCBI taxonomy): Eukaryota > Metazoa > Arthropoda > Insecta > Hemiptera > Aphididae > Pentalonia > Pentalonia nigronervosa. The sequence goes on along the minus strand of JACXSJ010001636.1, from coordinate 38,791 downwards.
ATAATATACAGCCTCAAACACAAATTTAAAATCGAAATTAATTTTTTCATAATATCGTTTTATGGCTTCGACAAGACGGACCGCGCTTGCTGACGGGAACGCGGAGTCCGACGGCGACGTACTATTCGGAGTATCATATAATTTGCGAGACTTAACGGTGTGACAGAAAATACGTTTTCGTCGAATCGCACTCGAAATGAACACATAGTACGTAAAGTTGACGAAACGAAGACAAAGTGTAATAATATTCTACTTACTCGCAGATCGCACTTGGTCCGTGTACTCTGTTGTGAGGCAGTTGACTGAAGACAGTCCATTCTATTTCCCATATTCGGGGTGACGATATTACAGTACATTTATACATGTATATATTATCGAAAATTCATATTTTTTGCTCCTCCGATCGTCTGCAGATACCGTTATTGTATAATATGACCAGAACCGAGAGTCGAGAAAAAAGTTTTTTTCTTCGCCGTTCGGTTTTGTTGTCGAAAACAATTCGATTTTTTTTCTTCTGAAAACGTATACCTACCTAACGGGATCGTTCGGCGTGTTTGTATACGGTTCATTTTATAGTCTTGTTTTGAGCACAACTTAGATTTTTTTCGATATATTTTTTTTTGTTTTGTGTGATGTCCAGAAAACACACGCTCACCCTTTTCGACTGTGTATATTTTTTACTCGTTCGTTTATTATTTGGTACCGTGTTACCACACCGCAAACGGTTACACATGACAACGCTAAATTTATAATATATGAAATGAGAATTATTGAAAAGCATAAATTGAATAAGGGCATTTCTCTAACTCTCTATATTTCTCTCTCTTGAACATTTTTAACTATAAACGTATTTAATATATATATATATACTATTCGGTTAGTACGAGGGCGTTATTCATGATGAATGTTAAGTCGTAGATATAGCTTTTATGACGTGTTTCTAAATAATTAGTTTCTCAAAATACGCACTACATGTGTGAATATTTATTCATATTATAATAAAGTAACGAAGAAACATGGAGTATGATATTCGTAAAAAAAATACTATTTCAAAGATGTATTTATGGTTTATTTTATTCTTTTTATCACCGGGTTATAAATATTTAATTTTTAGAAACAAATTTTTAAATATTATTAACAACTAATACGTAATAAGTATTAATAAGTATTAAAATAATTTTGTATTACATAGTTGATTTTAGGCGAAATAAGATCGATTTGTACATTAGATAATTATAGTTTGGAAAATACAGACAAATATTGTGCGAGTTATGCGGATGTAATAAATTTGAAAATAGTATTAACTATAATTTCAATCGAAAATAAAGTTTTGAAATTAACTTTTGATTTAATTATTAATTGCATGTGTATATATTACAAATGATTATGATTTGTTAAAATACTCCGTAATTGTGACATTTATTAGTTTTTACCATAAAATTGCAATCGTCCTATCCTGGGTTCCCGCCGTCGGAACTAATTCGCGTGTACCTATGTCACTGTAGCAGAAGGATCGGTTGGAGTCTTGATAAAATATTTGGCTAGGGAATGTTATACGTATTCTATGTGTTCCTTGCATAAATTGATTTTCTCTACTTCACGCGATTGAGACTATTATAAGTCCACTTCAAAACCGAAAAAAGAAAAGGAAATTGAAGATAACGACACACACCGCGAATTACAATAATAATATTTTAGTATTCGTATAAAAATATGTGGGTCCACGCCCTATATATATATATATATATACGCATGGTATGGGTCTTACAATGCCGGTGATTATTTCCGTCTCTGCGTGCGTTATGCCTACTATACGTATGTATATTATTAGTCGAAGTATTTCTATATTAAAAAAAAAAAAAGTATAGGTGTTGATTTCTAGGATTACGGCCGCGATGAAAAAAAAAAAATACTGATTCAGGCGAGATCGATGGATCGATTGTATACAACGATACATAATATTATTATTATACGATCAGATGATTCGTCCGGAGTCTGAGCGGAACATTATTTATGGTAATACCTAACGCCCGTTTCAAATGTTTTCGTCGTCGTCATATTTCAACCGGCCGAGACACGCACACATGTATTACGCTCACACGTACATAAATCGTATACGTGTTCCCCTTGGCCCCCGATGGTGTCGTTGGTGGGGGGGAGGGTGGTACGGTATAAAGACCGAAATTCCGTTCGGGCGGGCGAGGAGAGGGTTACACGGTGCGCGCGCGCGGTATCGTAAAGCGTCCGGACGAAAAACACGTGTATCGTATTATATTACGTTCAATATAATATATTATATAATATTTTATGTACATGTATATATATAATCGAGCAGAGTTTTAGGCGGCGTGACGTCACGCGGAAACTTGCCGCGTGTGTGAGTGTGTTTATACGTCTACTACATATTTATATTACAATAATACAATATATGTACCTATAATATACAATGTAGGTACGCGTATGGTTATCTCACGCGAAAGCGTTCGGTGACGTACGTGAACATCATAATTATAGCATCCATCTAACGATAATAATAATAATATATTCTCGTCGGCGGTTTGAAAATCGAGCACATTGTGATTGTCTATATGCATATGAACACATGGGTACATTGAACAGACACGTGATAAAAATTCAGCAAATATGTGTGCAGGGGAACGGATTCAAAATAAACCATTTAATGAGTAGGTATAAAATCCATTCGACTTTTTCACGTTGAAGAGACTACATTATAATACACGGAGGAGAGAGGCTAAGGGGCTTCACCTCAATAGTTTAGAATGTTCTTATTTATGGCACCTACCTATATGTAGTTGACATTTTAATGGCAAATTTCCACAGTTTTGAAGGATATCGTTTGTGATTCATTTGAGTAGTTCAGTTGTTACCTATATTCACCCATAGGTTTTACTATGCGTGTAGAGTTGTACTAATTTTTCTATCAGCCGATTTATCTATTATGTTAATAAAAATGTTGTTTGTTGTATTACCAAGTGATCTATTGCTGCAGTTCATTACTATTAGAGTCAAAGCCCCGAGGTATAAATTTCGTTATCTCTTCGTTTTTTACGTTACAATTATCAGCTTGTTTTTATTTTGAATAAGTAATTTGTATTTGTAATTTTCATAGTTTAAAATTAGGAAAATTGTCAATATAAGATTGCGGGTTCCAATCAATTTGATATATAAGTGAATAATATTTAGTTGCAATTTATTTTGTGTATCCTTTTACAGTCAAATGTATAATGATTGCATTTTGCGCTATATGACTCTTACTAAACTCCATAGTAGTCTATTAGAATAATGTATTTGAGGTGTTAGACAGTTTTTGAATTTAATCGATATCTCTAACGTTGCTACGGCTATAATATTATTACTAATTTTTTGTTTTAGTATATACGCAACATTATAAATATAGTCCACGTGTAGGTATGTACTTATCTATATATTATTATATCTATGCATCTAAAAAGTCTCGGACCTATCTCCACAGCGTTATTAGTTCCTCCGACGACAAAAAACATGTCATAAAATCTTCCATATACAGGCCTATATATCTATAGCTATCGCACGTGCGACACAATACCATTATTATTATAATGCGGACGTGCTGGCGTGTACGGCTGTATTATATTATTTTATCGTCGTATGTGCAGTTTGAGCGATTGACACACAAACCACACGCGTGTAGACACATAGTTGGTACCTTTTCAGACTTTAGCAACTATACTCACATTGATAATTACTTATTACTTTACTGTGGTCACCGCGCGCCAAAATTTCATAACCACGCACGACGACCCACGATCAGCGCGGTTTAATACATAATGATTTCGCTTAGAATGCAGCTGCAACAGCAATTACATATGTGTAAACGACTTCTACACGAGTACAGTCTGTTATCTACTCGTATACTTTTGTCAACCACAGTATAACGAATTACGGGTAAACCATTATAAATATACAGAGCGATTCAAAATTTATGTTAAAGCCATTTATCACATAAATATTTAAAATACAAAAAAATGTATGATACAAAAGTTTCTTGATTTAGAACAGTAGCGAAGGAATATTACATACATATATATATATATATATATATATATATATATATATGGTACCCCCATCCCACAATAAACAAATTCTGCGTACGGCACTAATTTAAAAACATTTAAAACAATTTCTACATTTTTAATTTTTTATAATATATTAGGGGGAAACTCAAATAGGACCTATACTTTTTTTTCAAACAATAATATGAAAACATTTTTTTAATAAATGTTAGTGCTTAAACGACAATAATTAATGCAAAACTGGATGCTCGAGAGTGGTTTAAATTTTTTATATATTTCTAAAGTCGACTACTCGAAAACCCCTGTTAAATATCGTAAAAAATTATAAAATGTACAAATTATTTAGATGTTTCTAAATAAAAAAAATTTTCGTATCATACATATTTATTTATTTTGAGTCAATAATAAATGGCCGTAACATAAATTTTGAATCACCCTGTGTTTAAAATATAATTTCTTACCATGTTTTATCGTTATTTTTTTTAAAAGATTTTATTTTTTAGTTAGATGACAACACACATTTTTAATCTCATAGACCGGAGTAAATATATTATATTGCAAAGGATTCCATATAAAAAATTTGATTTCGAAATTATTATAAAGACCGTTTTGTCTTTAGGTACTTTTTATCTGGAAATATTATACTCTATTTACTACAAATTCATCAGAGACCATAAATTATGTATTTCAAATTTATGTCAAAAGTAACTCGATTTACACATTCATATACGCCCTTTTCTGGCATACAAGTATTATTGCATATAATAATCCTGAATTTATATAATTATGTTCATTGTTATAACAATAACTAGTTGTCCCGCCTGACGTTGCCTGAGCCAAATATTAAGTTAAGATTAACATAAAGTGATTTACATGCATCTAAACCACCTAGATAGGCAATCCACTATATTAAATCACGGACAATATGCAATCAGTAGATTATCAGGTAGGTAATCCACCTGCGGTGCAACATTATGCAACATTTCTTTTGCCCTTATAATTTTAACAATTACTTTATTTATATTTTCTATACGAGTATTAGAACAATTCCTCATTAATATATCAGTGCAAGTTTATGTGGTAGTATATGGCGTATAACTCTAGATATATATATATATATAAAGTGCCTCCATTTATACATTTCTGTTATGAATAAATAATAATCAAAATAAAGAACTGCACTTTCAGCTATTATTATTATTATTATTATTATTACTCTTGAGCTTAACCGTTGTAATAATTGTTAAGGTTTATTAGAAATTTTAATTTCCGCAGTCTGCGTAAAATCAACTTTCTAACTTTATTCACTTTCAAGTAGTATGCATACACAACAATATAATATAATATTTAGCAATAAAGTACCTTGAACTAAGATCATTTTCCCATCTGAACCATTATTGCGGATGGATAGGTAGAAAGTACGATAATATTAATAACGTACATTTTTTTCTTCAGCTTGCGCTTTATAATATAATACAACCCATGTTTAAAGACCTTCGGGAGGCGGTTGCCCAACCATTAGACCTATACAGGTACGACCTTAAATTATGAGTTGGCGATTTTCATTATTTCTAAACAACATGCAACAACTCCCCCTTCGACAAAAATCTAATAATTATTACTACATAATATACTATACCTTTATATATTATATAAATAGGTTGGGTTATACATTTATATTATGTACGCAACGATTGTGTTTTGTTCGTAGATAATTATACACATGATGTGGTTTCGCATATGTACGTCCAATATAATAGGATCGTATGTAGGTATAACCTATATCTGTATGGTCTCATCAATATTATATACTGTAGCCACAACGTGAACACTGTGTATGATAATTTATAAGTATGAAGTACCTATTATATACGCTTATTAATAATTATATACACCAATACCGCATATAACGTATTTAGCTATTACCTATATGTGTAAGCACTAAATAAGTACCGGCTTTTGTTTTGTGAAGAAGGTCCACCTACGTCACCACGCATAATTGGTTGGCAAATTGGAATGGAAAATTTAAAATCGAAAACATAGATTTTAACTCTAGATTTAATTACGCCGATTTTTAACGGAACAAAATCATTACAAAACCATTGTATTGTTTCTACAGTTGTTATTTTTATTAAAAATCTATCTTCGGCTAAGACTATTAGCTAAAGCTATTGGACGCTACATTAATTTTTGATTAAATTTAGGGTTACTTGTTAGGTAAATTTTTAATCATTAATAGTATTTACATAAAAATTAATTTATATAATATACTTGTAAAAGGTACCTATATACATTTTATTTTCTTTAATAGATGAGGTTCATTCTAGAAAATAATATTTGCACGGATATATTTTGGGTTATATATAAACGGTTTTATCTCATTTTAATAACTTAATTTCAAAATATTATTGGTGCGCTTGTATACATATTACAAACATAACATGTATAATATGTATTTATGATAAAAAAAAGTTCTTACTCGATATCCATACGAAAATGTTTTACGAGTTGGCTTGTATATAATATGTAATAAGATTTTTATATTTTACGAGACGCGCGCATTACATGTATATTCGATTGCGAATCAACTTCTTCGGTATTCTAAAGACCTTGTAACTGGTCTCATAATATATATATATATATATATATATATATATATATATATAATAAATAGTAGATATTATTTATAGAACAAGTATTATAACACAATATTCTTATTATTAACAAAACAAATTTTAAAAATAATTCAACTTATAATTTTTAAATCTGACACTAAGTCATATTTCACAAAGTGTCTACAATATATATTATATAGTTATTATACACAATGTATTATAGGCGTATCATTTAAAATTATTAAATGACAATAATCGATAATAATATATCAATTACAGTTTACAGTAAAATTTTTTTACTATTTTTTTTTTTATCATATACTTTTTCTGTGCTACAAATATTTGATTTCGTCAATCTCGATGTCTATTCAATAATTTATATATTTTGTTTGTGATTGATAGTTTTGTAATATTCAAATATTATTATTATAAACAGTCAGTACTCATCTGCGTATAATACATTTTTTTATTAATCGTGGTATCATAATCTTTCAAACACATACCACTGTGCCAACTAGAAATTATTGAGTAAAAATTCGGCTGTCCTAATATTATAGTTATAACTTCTAAAATATATTCAAATATAAAATGGGTTTCAAAATCCAAAGCAACAATAATAAAAAACAATAAAATATCTTTTAGTATCTAAAATTAACAAGTTTGTTAGTATATAGTTGACATATATTTATTTCAAAAATGCTCCGTAATCAAATCCAGGGTACCTCATTGACCAAATGCATCAAACGGCGTAAAAGAAAATCATATAGATGGTTAATAAGAAGTATGATGAAAGGAATGGAATTTTTCAGTGGCATAGAAGTCAGAGTAGATGAATCAACATAATCCAGTATAAGTTTGTTAAGCAACGTTATACAAGCCGTTTTCGACGATCTGATAGACTGCTCAGACCAAAGGACTGACTAATAAGCTATATAGTAGTCATATAATAATTTGGTGATCGCAAGAAGGATCGATGGATCCATAAACCGGACCCATACTCATGAATTATGTAAAAATAAGTTAGAAATGCCTTTCGTCACTAAATGTTCTTATTTGTTAGGTGATTTTTGTATTTAAGTTTTTTAATTAACATAACTGCTGTAGGTATACCTAAATTTATTATGCTTGGACACTCTTCGAGAAAGGGAATCGAAATTACCTAATTACCTTAAATAATTATACCCTTTAGGTAAATACACGAATAGACAATGCAGTAGGTAACTTATTAATTAAAAATAGGTACACCAAATATGTTTGGAACCAAAAAAAATAAAAAACGTATTATATGATTCTTTAATTACGATCAAAAACATGAATATTTATACGCACACACATATATATACATACATTTTAAAAAATAATATATAATATAGTCGTAAACACAGGCCGTATGTACACGTTATTAAATAACGCTAAAAGTTTAACGTGTTTTCGTTTTATTGGTTGTTAAATAGGATAATAAATTAATAATGACGTATGTAGGTGCGCGTATTAATTTCACTGGATTTGTTTTTTTGTACAGCAGTTATCGACCAAAACTGTAATATTATTAAACACCTAATAATTATTATGGACGCTTTTTATAAACGACAGTCGATAAAAATCTTCTAAAACGTTTATGCGTTTATAAACGTTCAGATTGTTTTTCGCGTTTCGTTATAATACACCACGGCAATATTACACGTAGTACAACAAAACGAGGCGATTTTCGTGGAAAAAAACAGATTTCTTTTCAAACGATACGATATCATGATATAACGAATCACAAACAGCTAGCACAGTTATAGTGAAAAAACACATTTTCCGACGTTCGTATTCTATATGAAATGTAGATGTACACAGCCAGAGTCCAACTAGGAACATTTCAGACCAGAGTCTATTTTTTTAAGCTCACAATTAAATTCGACTAATTTTTTCCTTTCACCTAATACTATTATTATTTTTTCAATACATTTTTTCTTTTCATCTGTAATACTTAAAACTGTTCTCAGTATCAAATGTATCTTCTGACGTTTTTGCATAATCTATAATTTATTATACTCGGTAATCCCACTACGTGTTTCGTATTATATATTTTAGAATAAGATTATTTTATTAAATAAATATAAACTTTTCGATATTTTAATAAGATTACTAGCCCTATATAGTAATTAAAATATGCTGGTCAACGAGTCTGTGCGTTTTAAATTCGTTCCACCTATTCAAATTAGAATCTCTGTAAACACGTTCACGTATTATCTAAACATTATAGTTATGAATAATGTCGAACCATTTAAAAGTGGCGTATTTAGAAATCTTAAATGAAACATGTAATCTTTTTCGATCAAAAAGATATGGTGCACACTGTACACGTTTTATTTGTATAATAAACAATCTGACTTTGTATTATTACGATTGTTGGTAAAAATTAAAACACGAAAAACGCCTTTGTTGCGTAGTCACAGGCAACTCAACGTACAGCTAAAAATACAATTTTTCCTGTATAAGAATTGCCACTGAGTTTTTGTCGTCATACATATCTGTTGACTGTTCACGGTCGATAAATTATTAATTAAAAGAAAATAAACCAATCGACCATACGATATTCTTACGGACGGAGACGCGTTTTACGTTAAATGTATTATGTTTTTAACGAATAAAACAAAACATTAAAAACATGTATCTAATATTATAATATTATTGCAATGGGAAGCGCCTTCGGATATACCAGACGCCATCTAGTATAAACTCGTGAACGCGCGCCACTAGTGGTGATGGCCGTAACAAATTTCCAAAAACGATTCTGAAATATAATAATAATATTATTATCCGTGTGACTGACTTAAACACAATACGCGCAACGTAATGGCGATGGTGTTTTTTGAGGGTTTTCTTGTGTAACAATACAGCGGCTGTTTTTTTCCCGTGTTTTCCTAAATAATTGAGTACACATTTGATATTTCGGTAATGATCAGTGTAGTAATCATGTTAGCTTAGGATGACTTGAGGGTGGTCTCTGTAGTGGACATTTGTCCCCCTCCCACCTGCATTATTTGTCTTCTTAATAACGCCACTTTGGTCGAACAATGTGATTATTTTTAGTCGACTATAGACTTCTAGTATTTTCTAAGATACTAAAATTATAAGCTAATTTGAAAGTAAATATTTATAAAGAGTATAACTCATAAACTCCAAAAAACTCTAAAAATCAAATTCAAATTCCGATGACTGTCGATCGCAACGCTACGCAATACGCGTTCTTAGAAAATGTGTTTTCCAAAATTCACCTAATACTTTGCGTCAAAGGTAGTTGGTAGTCACGATGCAGACTATAAAATATTTATATATCGAGTATCGATGTATCGTGATAATTGATAACGGTATAAGCTTTAAGGTATAATTATCTGTTATTGTTAGTAGTTAAGTAACGCATGTTATTCAATTTAAATTCAAACATTCAATTTGGAGGTATACATTCAACTATAGTTGAGTCTTGAGTGAATTGTCGTTAAGTCCCTTACGACCTAAATTCGAGAAATCACATTCCAATTTCCCTCATTCAAAAATCTCTATGTAGTGGTATCTATATCACGCGATATTGATATAATTAATAACTCGATAATAAAATAATTTTACGTTGAATACTCTACACGCCAGAATTCGAAAACGCAAAAACAACGTTTTTTTTTTTATTAAATGATAATAATATCTGCGGCTTGTGTGACGTCGATTTCTTTTAAAATTTTAATAACAATCTTACCTCGATCGGTTGGCGTAGCTACATGTTTTTACACGCCTTCGATTGTTTATCGAGTCCGCTTATCGAAAACGAGTAGGTATAAATTATATGCCATACTTGTTGTACCGGCTACATTATAATCCACTGGATGGATGAAAATAAAAACAACAAAATATTTATAGATATGGTCATTGAACGATTTATGTGTAGGCAGTTTCGTTAAAAAAAAAATTTATCCACTGATGGTCGTTTATTTTAACCTTTGGCATCGCACGTATATACATTTTCACCGACGTAAATAAATTATCCAGTCCGCTACTTACCGGTTGCGCGTCGCACGACGCGATAATTTTGCATTAAACAATATTATGTCCGTCGTGTGTGTTATATGTGTGCATTATTACCATCGATTTAATATATTAGTTATATTATTCTAATATGCGGAGAGTAAAAAAACAAGCACCGTCGGCGGCGCGCAAACCCGCGGTGCACGCGCAAGGCATGCACATAATAATTATTATGGTAATTCGGTTAAACGAATGATTTTCCTCCGGGAATTTAAATATAATAAATAAATGGGGGGGGGGGGAAATAGAAAGAACAAAACTGGTTTTTATGCAAAACCGTTGGCCTGCGTGCCTCGCCAGTTGGGTGGCCGTGGCCATTACACGTAGCTCGTTGTTCGGACTACACGGTGTTATACGCGTATACTACATACATACATATATATCATTAAAGGTGTATATAGGTATATATGGGCTGCACGCACGCTGCAGTATAAGGAACACAATCGACGTGTCGGAATGACGGGACGAGAGGTGGTTGGGAACACAACGACGAGAGTGGTGTGACGGGGTGGGGATAGAGGATAGGGACATTATTAAAATACGTAGGATTACGGAGAAAAAAAAAAATTAAACTTTTGAAAATTCAAATGTATCTCGATCAGAGATCTCGTGTTTAGATATGCGCGCTAGTCAAACGGTAGCCATGATAAGTGTACACCTACCAATCCAGTGTTTTTTTTTTTTTTATATAAATCCGATTATTACCCATTTCTATTTTTTTTTTCTGATAATAACTCGGCCAGATATAATATTGTATCACGTATAATATAATGTATATGTAACCAATCTACCTTTTTAAAATCGTAGCTAAACCTATAAATGTAGATAGGACTTTCGGAATATAGGTATATACATGTTTAAATTAACCACGGGCACGAGTTTTAATATACATGTTTGCTATACATATTTTTTTATTTTAATAAAGTAAAAATACAAACCGGACGGAAAAGCGATCGCTCGTTTGTGTTAATATGTTCTCACGAGAATTACACGTTTTTGTCGATCACGCAATAAGAGATCTAAAACAGTTCACACTTCACTAGAGAAATAAGATATTATGTGGTATTCGTTAATATATGTTCTTACGTATACATAATATGATATTATATTGTTAAAGAGCGTAAACAGCTTAATTTCACAGCTTTATATTCGTATATTATAATGTCAATCGCCGAGTTCCACTTAATACCGACCCTAACATGCAGCGTTCTATAAGGGCATATCCCAATTACATATATTTTTAAACTAAATTTAAAATTGTTTATAAACAGATACATACAATTATACGAATCATCAATCACTGTTTTAAAAAACTATAGAGATCGACGTACAAATACTGTGGAGTCTATACAGTATGTGCATTATATTATATTATTATAGTATTGTCCCATATAATTCCAACAAGAGGTCTTTTGTTTTTATGTTGTCGTTTAGTTGTCACTTGTGTCGGTACGTGCAACACACGTATACAACTTATACGCGTTGACGTCAAAAAATTATCAAATAAAATATGACGTGGGCTTATAGAGGTATACCTTATAATTAATATCATATTTTTACGAATTTATATCGTGTCAAATAATATTAATGCTGATATATTAATATTAGAAATTATTAAGCCTTACAGTAGATAGCAAACAATAATAATAATGATTTATTTACACTAAAACTGAAATAAGTGAACCTGCAACTAAAATACGATTATTAGTCCCGAATTGCTATTATCAATAAGTATATAGAATTAACTATAATATATTAATGTATTCAAAGTGTAAAAATAAAAATTGAAAACATTTTGTATGTACAACATAATATAAAATATATAATTAAATTTTTAAAATATAATTTCTTAAAATACAAATTTTAGATATTATAATCATGAGGCAAAATGTTTTCAATTCCTAATATAGTTATGTATAGGTAGTAAGTACTAAGATACACATTAATCGTTCATAATGTATGATACGTCCCACTCAAAATTAACAACGTTTAATCGCATGGGGCACTATTATTACCTAAAAGTTAAGACTTAGCTAGCGTACCACCCATAGTCATGATTTAAAAGTACCAAAGTATAATATAGTACCTATATTAAGTCAACATAAAACTTGTAGCTTATCGGTAGGTAACACGCATAATATTATAATTATACTCCGCTTTCTAAAATTAAAAACATTGTATTTATAATAAACTTACTTATGCCACTCGAAGGGCCTACCTACCTACTTGATTTTATAATTCCATTTTTTTCTCTAGATCGAAAACGGTATTATTTATTTATTTGCATTAAAATAGGCGTTTTGTATAATAATATTTTGTTCTATAATTTATAATATCATAATAAATAATATTATATAGTAATATGTGACAGTATATTTGTTGACTGCAAAAATGAATGCCTGGGTTCTTTTATGCTATTACATATACACCTAGCCAACTCGGTTCTTGTCAACGAATTAGTCGTCACAAAGGTTAGATTATACCATATTTTATGTTAAGTCCAAAAAATTATTATCACTGAAATTATATTTCGGCTGATAAATTAATAAAAATTATAATTGATATAACGGTATATAGGTAACTGCGGAGTCTAGATTTGAGGCGGATTACAGTTTTACGAGTATTTTATTATATCTACTGCAAACTAGAAACTACTGTGTTATTATTATACCGGCTATTATGACCTATATACAAATTTATTATACCTATAATAGTATATTTTCTTGTTCGGTAAAAATGAAAATGTTATTTTATGACTATAATGATCGACTAAGATCGAATCGTTATTTATTAAAAAAATGAATAAAATATGAACGTTTCGATTAGATATTACCGAGTCGTACAATATGTACAGACGGTGCAATATAATGTTGAACAAAATCGACGCCACTTTACATTTTAAACTTATAAGTTCTAACATTTGGAGGATAAATAAACGTCATGTATAGACGTTTTATTTTATTTTAAACGTATCACATATATATGTCTTATTATAAAACGTTACGTGTTTTTTTTTAATTAACGGAGGAAAATAATGTCATCTATCCGAGGTTGCTCATTAAAAAAAAAATAATACAAAATACAAAAAAAAAACGAAAAATACCTTTGATTGTCATTTATAGGTTTTATTTCGATTTTCTGTATATATACAACATACGACGGCGTAACCCGAGGCCATCGCCGCATATATAATATAATATATATATACACTAAGCGACACGCAATAATATATACTCACATACACATAATAAATATATAAATACTGACGCGTTGTTATATTGGGACACGGTTAACGATAAACGAGAAAGATTATATGAGAATTTATTCTGTGAGTCCGAAAATAGTGTTCGTCGGTAGTTAGGATTTAAGCTCGGTGGATTATTATTTTATTTTTTTCATTTCGTTTGATGAGCATATATAATTACCATACACCAATCTTTGTCTGGTTATAGTCGTATGCTATGTAATTATTATATATCCGTTCAATTATGGGTCACGTAAAATTATGATCGTTTAATAAATATATTATGAAGTAATGAGATTATTCACCGATTCAATGGCCATATAGATCGCATTAATTTTTAAATAATTCCAAAAGATAATAAATTGATAGTTAAATTTAAACAAAAAAAAAATCTAATGGATAATAATCGCTTTTAGAACCATAACGACAACATTGTATAACGATTATAATGTTCGAGAAAGATATAAACGAAACAAACAATATATAGTACGAAATGAATAGAAAATATAAATAAATAATAAGTAAATTATTAATAAATAAATATAATAAGTAGGAATATAATTTTCTATACTTCAGCGATAGCACAAAATATGACTTTACCTACTAATTAATTGCATAGATATTCATACATTTCCTACTCGTTTCCATTGTAGTTATGTATTGAGACTGAGAGAAATATTTATTAAATATATTATAATATCATTATTTGTGTCCTACCGTGTTAATATAATGATTGTGTAGTACTATAAAAATCGATTATTTAAATTAATTCAATTTATTCAATTTATTCAATTTATTCTCTCATAGGCCATAATCTTATATAAAATATCTAAACTGCACATTTAAATAACTGATTGTTTAATGTATGCATACCTGATTAATAATTAAATCAATATACTGTATAATATATTACATTATTCAATAATAGAAATTTTTTTATAAAAATATTTAAAATCAAATAAATGAACTAAAATAATTTTTTTTTTAGATGTTTAATGATATATTTACTTCATTTATACTATAGATTCTATAGTATTATTGTGAAAATAACTCATATACAAGTAGAACAAATAACACAATATGAAACTATAAATAAATTAAATTAACCATATATAAATGTTATGAGGAGTATATTTAATATTATTATGAATTTAGTTATAATTTATATACCTTTATCAAACGATATTATTATTATTTTATTAATCTATATAATATCAGTATCTTTAAGACCGCCAGTTAAAATTATACTTACATTTGATTTACAATTTACCTAAGTTTAGCTTAAATTGATTTGTATAATTTAGTTTTCATTAGGAAGTTAATATTATTTATATTTGATTGGGGGTCCGCGGTTGCTATTTTTCTCCAATCTGTTGTGAGGGTATGTAGTGTTTATTTCTTGGGACTTCATATTTTCAGCAATCAAATCTATATAATTATGCTTAATATAGAGCAACACAGTAATAAATGAAAATCCAAATAATACAGGTATGTATGTACCTATATTAAACATGTTTACAAAATAAATATCATATTACTTAACACAAAAATATAATAATTAAACCTGTAAAACGCAACTGCAAATTAATATTGTTTAATAGTTGTAAAGATACATACATAATATATATAATTTATTTTTTATTTTGAACATATACCGTAGGTACTTATCGTACAATAGTTTCTACATAATACGTAAATATCGGACAACGAAACATTATTATATACTATGGTTTTTCTACGTGATTTAATGTCGACGGTCGCATTATTCTTGTTCATCCTATACCCGTGTGTTTGATTAAATGTTTATAATTGATAATCTGAATATATACGAATTGTAGTTCTGCTATAATATAGGCACGCCTCATTATAGTCCGCTACACTAATAGGTATACGCGTTATCCTTAATTATTATTGATATTCGCAGTGCCGATTTCGATGGCTACAGAGAGTTTTCGACGAGTAACGATGACGATATTGCACATCCATTTTAGCAGCCTATGTACAACATTTTCGTCGCAGTTTCGCGAAATGAATAAGACGGTGCGATGCGATAGGTCGAACGTTACGCGCCGCCGCCGCTGCTCGGAGAGTGTAGCCGATCGCCCGAGCGGTATATCGCCGCCGCCGGGTTGTATTGATTTTTCATCCCTTAGCATGTGGGCGGAATATAATGATAATAACAATAATGAAAATAATAATACTATACGTTTCCGAGTTGCGCGCATGCGCTGCGTTCAACTAAGCACCCCCTTCGAGTATTTGGGTCAAGAATCCACACCGCGACGGATGTTTACCGTTGTACAGCTTCCGAGCCCCGCGAGAGAGATCACACGTAAATGCTTTGGTGGTATTGTACACCCATGACCTTGAGCCATGTCATTCGATATTGACGTCAATGTAAATAGTATTGTATAATATCGGTTATATACTATATATACATCAATTAACGCAGCAATGTCATTTTAATTTTGGCAAAAAGCAAAAAAAAAGTTGTGTTAGTTGGTGTTATATAACTGACGATATCGTCGAGGTAAAATAACATTGATTATATTAAATACGCAGTGAACAAGTACGGAAAGTTTCTTCGAATTCCAAACATCAAACGTGACACGAGTATGGTATTCCACTATCCAGCTACGCTCATGTAACGCATGCAGTCCCCCGCCTAAACTACTTATAAGTTGACTTTTTGAATAGATTATATGGCATTCAATAGCTTTTAAAATATTTACATAATTCATTATTACATAATATTATAACTTGAGAAATTTGATTCAACATAAAAACAAAAATTGTTAAACAAAGAATCGCTAAAGGATTATAATAATATAGATAAATAATATTTTATTATATTAAAGTTACAGTATTTTCCAAAACTGCATCTATTTCAAAAATATTAATTAGGAAAAAATATCGATAATGGGTAAAAACTAGACGGTGACCCCCAGCTACCAGCTATAAATAATTATTTAATCAAATATTATTATTGGTCAGCATGGTATTGCAACATGGTATTGAAGCCTACGTAAGTGCCTACCTATATATTATCATGTCTGAGTGAGATGGCCAAACCAAACTAGCATATTTATCTATTCATCTAGTGTACCAAAAAAAAATCACACGTTATGATAAACGCCTGTCTTGTTTTCAGTGAACGTTTTGACTTTTCGAGCTGCTCAAGGTTCGAAGTAATATGCTTATTTTATATATTTGAATAAGCTCGTCATCTTAGAAGTATTGTCATGTCTGTCATGATTTTTTTCTCATATAAATCTTCACGTCATGAAAGGAAACATTTCAACTACCCGGGTAGTTGGGCCTAAGGTCATGCATAGCACACAATGAAGTGCCGAGACGGCATGCAGCTGTGAAGGGCGTAGCTATTTTCCTCCAAAAATTAAATACCGTATTCTTTAACTGTTCGTATTCCTTAACAAAAAAAAAAAATCTAGACAATTTTCCTCTACTGACCATATCTCTCCATTATTAAAATAAAATATTGTCACTATAAACCTATATTAATTTGAATAAGAACTTATCATTTTTTTGGCTAAGAATAATGTTCTATATAGTTTTGTATATGTATAACTAAACATTAAACACGAAACAAATTAAAATTCATTGTAATAAAATATAGTAGTTAAAATATTAATTTTTTATAATAATAAAAAACTATAATAACTTCAAGTTAAAATATAGTATATTGAAAATCATGAAACATTTTTTAATTACTTATATATTATTATTAGGAGTTTTATATATTATATTAATTATATATACAAGAAAACAAATCAAAGAGTCCCATACTTTATACAAATAAAATAAATGATTTTAATATTCGGAGGAAAATAAATAGTGAATAAAAAACGTCAAAACCGCAATTCATATTTTCATGAAAACGGTCCCTCCCGTTGTGCATGGTATAATATTATGGTGGTACTCTGGTCGGATGTGGTCATTGAATCACATATAGGTGCTGACCTATACATAGCCCGGCATCCGAGTTTCTAAGAAAATGCTTCGAATATAAATTATTCTTGTCGGCTGTCCGTTCGAAAACCAATCGCTCGTAATCATCCTCGACTACCGACCATAAAATGTAAAGCATACGTTTGTTATATAAATACACACAATAAAGGTCACCTCCAAATTAAATCTTATTTGTGTTGCGATTGTTTACGGTGGGCCTCTATCATGTGTACACGTTATATTAAATACGTCTTATATTGCGTATACTAGATTGAAAATTTCCGAATTAGATTCTACCAAGTTGATAATATCGTGAAATTCCATTACAAATAAAGTAGTAAATTCGATAGAAAAAAAAGAAGAAAAAAAAATTCAAGAATGACGTTATATATGGAAATTACGCACATTACGATTGAATTAAAAAATACTACTGCATATATTTTCTTTTCAGAATTTAGTCATGAGATAATCAGACGCTCGAAAATTGAAAGAAATTAGTAATATTAAAACGAATAGATTTTTTTACCGCATAAACCTGTTTACCTATATGTTTATTTTATTTAAAAATCTTATTTATATTTTTTATTTTTTTCGAAGAACCTGTTTGTTATTTTTCAGCGATTTGCACTACAATGTTAATTTAATTTTTTATATATTATCGTTGAAATTAATGTGTATTAGACGTAAAACACATTATATTATAATTTTGTATAATTATATATAAATATTATTTACATGACGTTTTGTCATCTAAAAATATTCTAAAAACTATCGACATGGCGCATTTAACAAGTATACTTAATAGTGGGGCCAGAGTGGCGCAGTGGTCACGCAGTTGACTGCGACTCATACGGTCATCGATTCGATTCATAGCAAAGTGCAAAATATTTGTGTGATTTTACGTAATCACCATTTTCCGTGCCGTCGTCCGATTGCGTCATCCGGTTCCATCTAGATCCCACTCCACTAGAAGTGAAGATCACACATGTCCCCTCTTAGAGAAGGGGAATAGTATTATACATATAGTGATATATACATAGATAAATAGATCACATGATCTCCCTACTACCCACTTGTGATAAGCATTGACTAAGACCTTAAAAGTCGTTTACTCGTTTCAATGAACATTTAGAAAAAAAAATTAATAGTATACTTACTATAATAGATATTTTAGCAAAAAAAAAAAACTAATATTTTTAACAAGTTATTTTATTTTTATTTTATATTTACTTTTACCAAATTTTAGGATATTTCATATAACAATTAATTAATCCATAATTATACATGTTTCCAAGAAAATGCCTTCAGCTTATTGTTGTTTTAAGGAAAATGGATGAACTTTGTTACCTATAACGAATTTGTGTATGTTTTTATTTACTAATACACACTTATCAAACCCATACTACATATTTCCAATTTTAGCCTATACACTAAAAATAGGTGCTAATATGTAAAATATAATGCCACCTACTCAATGACGAGATACATTCGAATGTCGAAACCTACTACACTATAGAGCAACTTCCATGGAATTGTATAGAGTATTAGTAAGTATTCATATGCCTAGATAAAAAATAGTTTTTTGAAGTGTCTAAAAAGTTATTACACTTGATATGTACGCTTTCTCGGATCGTTCGATAAACTTAAAATCGTACTAAATTTCATCATCGAACTTATAGACAACATAATAATATAATATTTTATACAAGGTAAAAA
The DNA here is from genome assembly GCA_014851325.1 of Pentalonia nigronervosa. Classification (NCBI taxonomy): domain Eukaryota; kingdom Metazoa; phylum Arthropoda; class Insecta; order Hemiptera; family Aphididae; genus Pentalonia; species Pentalonia nigronervosa. The sequence goes on along the minus strand of JACXSJ010001636.1, from coordinate 19,109 downwards.
AACTATAATATAAAATATAATATTGTCTATTACTATCATATTATAGCAGTTCTATGTATTTATAATATACGCTAAGGCTCCTGCAGTGTATCAGACGAGGTGTTATAATTCTGGGGCGACTTCTAAAACTATACTATGGATAATGCTGCACTGATAATATTAACTATACGTCTATATTTTACAAAGTGTAGTTATTTGTGGCTAAATATAGCCAAATGCGAACCACCCCTCGTTTTGCCGCGCTCTGTGGTATAAGATGTATGGTAATGCGATTTCAAGTATCACTCGTAATGTATACAAGACATACGATCGCATCATAATAATATGAATACTCTATCGATTAGTATTATTCTACTTGGCGCACTGCAATGGTATGCCTGTTTTGTCAGTGATTTCTTCTACGCAGACAATATTTTCGATATCACGCGATGTATCGTGCGAATATATAGTTTATTATGATATATTTATGTTATATCTCATGTAAATATAATATTATTCCGTAGCGTATATTATTATTACACTCGTTCTAACATCGGGTGATATACGGATTTATTTTGTTTTCTGTTTCAAATTTGGAACACGGCCAGACGATGTTTTTTTTATACTCGTTTTTCGTATAATGCAGTACCTCCTGTACGCTGCAGCCTTTGACGCGGCGCATATTATAACATTGCGCGTGGAACACGCCCCGAGAGAGTTACGACGACTGCAAGCATTTGGCGGATCGTCGGTCTCGCGAGCCAGAAAAAATATATTATATATAAAAAAAATATCTGTTATTCACACTGAACGAGCAGCGTTCAAAACGAGAGATAGACAGAGAGAAAGAGAGAGAGAGAGAGAGAGAGAGAGAGAGAGAGCTGCTCAAACGGTACACATATTATAATACAATAATGCGCGCACGGAGATGAAGGAACAAAAAATGTTATTTATCGCTCACGCCCGCGGTGCAGTTACACACGATCGTATTTATTACGCTTACACTCACTTATCGTATATAATATTATGTACGCACTTGGGTGCTATAGACTATAATTAAGGTGCAGTTTGATGTATGTTGTATATTATTATTACAGAACGATGCGACTATTTTCGGTACGCGAAGAATCAGAATGCACGATGCAGCTCGCGTGTGATTTGTGCATGCGCGCACTAAAGAAACGTTGACGACGCACCACATTGATCTTCACGCATCTGAAACAAATTTATAAACTTTAATATTATAAACATAATAGCAAATAGAACGGCATCAAAGCATAATATCGTGAATTATATTTTATCGTGCACTCTTTCGGACAATCTTAGAACTATAATATAATTAATATACACCATATACATGTATACACACCCTCTGCTAACAGTTTTATTATTTTAAACCGTTTAAACAGGTACACACGAATGCACTCGTAATGAATTATTGTTGTACGTACAATATACGTAATATGTATATGTAATTAATGTAAAAAAAAATTAACACAATATCGACAAATATTGAACATAAAAGTTTTGACGACACCGAATCCAAACATGTATTAATGATAAATAACAATTATTGAATTGTATACAATTGAAAGAAAACTAAACAAAATATTTAGAATATTATGATTCTGTAATCGGACGCCAATTCATACAAACCTAAATAAATCATAACCTAAATATTTCAAAATAATATTGTATACCTAATAGTTACATTGCAGTTGTCGAGGATAAAGCGTTTTAATTTTTAAACACTAATCGACCTAAAAAGGTCGTAGTAAACGAACATCGGCAGGTATACAAAAATAAAAATGAAAGCATAACACATTTAAAATATATACGTGCACAAATCAAACATGAACTGTGCAGGTTTAGACGGTTATCATTGCAATCAATCGAGTTATATAACATATTACTCTCGAGTGGAAGTCCACTTACAGCAATTGCTGTATGTTTATATATATATAATGTATAATGCATATGCTATAAATAGCAACTATTCGGTCACGTATTGTTACAACAATAAAATATTATACACAAAAAGAGTGTACTCAAGAATACAAAAAAATTATACACAAGAGTCAACACAGATACTATACACTATATTTTAAAGACAATCAATAACATAGTTCATCCACGTTTATGCAATTATTCTATCAGAAAATGTGTGTGTTCAGTGTGAAAAGAACGAATTTAATTATTCTATATCGGGTAAAGGAGTGGTATAATAGTAGTAGTCGTCGGAGATAAGAAATGTAAATTCGCGGAAATCGGTCCATGTACGAGACCAATATTTATCAAAATAATTGAGAACGAAATCTCGTGTTTTCGCTTGCCCTAGGAAATCTCGCCCTTCAACCGTCCGGTGAAATTCCGATGATATTATAGTTGCGAAACGACAAATCTCGGTCGTCGCGGTATGGTCGTGGTCGGCGGTGGCGGCGTAGTGGCGACTACAACGTCCGCCCGAATTATAATTCTGAAACAAGAAAACAAAAATAATAAACAAACTGGAAAGGTTCGGGTCGACAAATAAAATAAGTGACCGCGATTGGGGTGTGTGTGTGTGAGAGAGAGAGAGAGACAGAGAGACAGAGACAGAGACAAAGAAAGAGAGATTGGAAACCTTAATAGGATGGGGAGAGACGTCTTAATCCAAAACAGAATATAATGTAATATGTATGTATACAGTGACCTCAGATTTACGACTGGGTTGGATTACTCGACCGGAGCTTATATGCGGCTGTGGTATGTATCTGTGCGTAGGACATCATTTGAATTGGTAATTCAGATGGTCGGACGGACGATAGTAAGTTTTTAGTCTCCTCTGGAAGCATGCCATTTTCTTTTCACTCTTTCTTTTACCCCGTGCTTCCGACTCGTGTTTAAGGCCTTATATCTCCACTGTTTATTTTTTTTTTCGTCTATTAGTATTTGGTCTTTATTATTTTTTTTTTTTTTTCATGTTTTTGTCGTATTACACACGTCCGACACGGTCTCGTCGACCACCGCCACTGACGACGACGACTACGGTCTACGGCGATGTATTTACTCATTGTTGTCGTTATATATAGGTACTATATATATATATATATATATATATATATTTATGAGCCTTATATTTTAGACAGTTCGACATGTGTTCCACAAAAACATATTAATGGATCAGAGTATTTGAGTGTTCAACAATAATAGTTAAGAGAAAAAACAAAACAACAATACAACCAGAAAAATTCCTTATCGATCCATACTTGTACACACACTCACACATATACACGCATAATATGATACGTCATGTATCATTATAGAGATGGCCTTAATTTTCAATGTCTTACTTTGTAGTCTCGTAACATTCCAGAAGCATTATAAAAGTCGACATTTAAATTATTTATATACATAAGTATATTATTTCACACTATATGTGCGTGTCGCGTACCTATATATTATTGTTTTCTATACATCTGTTTATTACTTTATTATTATTATTTATAATATTATTGATTTTCAGTAGATAGTATTAAAACGTGTTAGGTGATAAATATTGTATATAATAGAGTAAATATCTTCTCATAAAATACGTCATACAGTCGTATTTAAGGGACAATCGAAATGGTGATGAATAATGGTAAATTAAATATGATCTGTGAAAAATATCAATTCATTTATTTTTTATATAAAATGTACTAAAATATTATCACCATATATTCTTATACCATAAATCATAATCAACATTTAGTTCATTTTATAGCTATAATAATATGTATATGTTATCGAATTTAAAGCAGAGATTACTGTAGCTAAGGAGTATAAATTATGACCATTGAATTATAAGTAGCTAAATAATATTCCGCAACGTAGTCTATAAATTGTTATACATAATATTTTGAATAAATAAATGTATAAGCATTTGTATTCAATATGTATTAAATTATATATTTAAAAAAAATGATTAAATTAAATATTATTACGCTCACAGGAATACAAATTATTATAAATGCGACATTGATCACATACATAATACAATATAATTCTTGCGTACAGTGCAACAAGTTTTACAAAATATAATATGATATTCGTTATTTATGGTAACTTATAAAGTACTATTACTATTTTAAATTTCTGTTGGAGTATATAATATTATGAGCAGAAAATGAGAATTTAACATGTTTTATTTTATACCATCACTAGGTTTATTATACACATATATAGAAAATATTATAAAGGTGTATACAATTTACGAACAGCTCGCGTAAACAATGTGCAAAAATATATTATACACATTGTTACATGCAGTTGTATAGTGTTAGACTTTTAAAATCTCTTACTTTTTTATTGGGTCGTATAACCGTTCCAGTGCTGTATAGTGATGTTAAGTATTTTACAAATGACCATGTCTATACATATATAATATACAATAACTATATTATATGTGTGTGTGTGTGTGTGTGTGTGTGTGTGTGTGTGTGTGTGTGTGTGTGTGTGTGTGTGTGTGTGTGTGTGTGTGTGT
>JACXSJ010001636.1:0-14526 GCA_014851325.1 Pentalonia nigronervosa | reverse complement strand
TTTAAAAACAACATCGTATAATATTTCCAATATGAACAATAATAATTAATTACGACCGAGAAAAGCCACTTCTCATCTAATATAGGTATATACGTGGTTCTAATTCCATGTATACGCGAGCGCGTGTTTAATAACATCATAAAAAGTAGATACCTATATTTGTGTTCGCATTTGACTAGAATGGTATTTTTTATCATCTTTGATATATATATATATCATATACATATATTTCATTCTTTAGCGTACCAGCTATTACACTTTTTAAGGAACCAATACCTTGAATACCTGGACATTTTATTTCTGTGACCGACTTTTTCTAACAAAGAGCCAAAAAACAAAAATTGAATACCTATTATGGTGGTTTTTCATTTTTTACATGTCATTATGTATCTACAATACAGTGGCTGAATACATTTACTTCAAATATTTTTTATATATTTTTATATTTAGCACATTTCGTTTGAAAACTTGTACCATAGTCAAATCAACAAAAAAAAAAGATAGTGAGCGTAATAATTACGGGTAATATATGTCCGTTGTCAATGTCTCAGTTTCTCACGATTCCAATATTTTATTATACTTAGTCACGATTTGCGAAGAGTAGTAATATTCAGTTTTACTCATCCACGGTCTGTATTATGTATAACAAGCGAATAGTTATTTGGAGAAATAATAATGCGTTTTATAGATAAACTATAGACCATTGATGAGCATTGATGTTTACATGTCTGGCTGATTTTCTATTTCAACGTGTACAAAAATATACATTATTCTACTATTGTAAGCACGCGTTACAATTACTTTGTTGATTATATTCTAGCCGTAATTAATTATTAAAAATTAGTAATGCGCAGTCGCCGGCACGTAAAACCATTAAATGTAACGCAGGAACTATAAAGCAATATATAATTCCATAACACATACAGTTCACCGTCTCGGTATTTTTTTTATTTCGGATATTGTATTGCAACTCGGGTACACAGCACCTATATAATATAAATATTATGTCGTGTACAATATGATACTGTTTGATGAAAAAATATTTTATGTATAGGTACCTATATATAAAAAAAACGCGTACTCGATATTATTTTACTATCTCGAATCAAAGGATTGGAAATTTTATGTGCGCGTTTCGCTGTTTTGCGACAAAAACGATTATAATATAGCCTTAGACCGTATAAATATATATGGGCTCAACCCTTTGCAGGGAATGAAGCAGATCCATGAATTTCGATATCGCGCGAGAATCGTAAAATCAAATTACTTCAGCAGCAAAATCGTGTGCCTATACATATAATATGCAATATATAATACACGGTATACGCGAGAAATCGGAAAATGCCATTTTGCCTTATGCGCGCGTATACCGTCTATATATGTGTGTGTGTGTGTGTGTGTATAAATACGTCAGAAAAGAAACCAGCGAAAGTCGAGAGTTTATCCAATATAAAATGTATAGGTATATAGTGTTTCAGGGGCGAGTGGAACGCACGATAATAAAACCAACACGGTTTAAGTCGTTGACTTAAGGCGGGAGAAAAAACAAACGAACGCACGTTACTGCGGCGGAGGTGGAAAGAAAAATAAACGTATAGGTATGTAGGTATTGGTACGGCAGCCACCCGCTCCACCGCCGCCGCCGACGCCTCCGCGGACGATATATATGTCGTAAAACCTAGCCGAAATCCGCTCTGCGATCGACGACGTTGCGTTTCGCGCAAGTATATAAGTGTTTACCACCCATACATATATATATACATATATATATATACACACGAACATAAGTACGCACAGGTGTGTATGGGTTATATATACGTACACGAGCGGATGTGGAAAGCGGAAATTTAATCCCGCGGCCATTCCCAAAGGGTTTCGCGCGCGCAGCGTCGTGAAACAGAGAAAATGATTTCTCCGGCACACAAACACACAAATTCCCTGGCGTATACCGGGATCCTGAACCTATATATATGTGTGTGTGTGTGTGTGTGTGTGTGTGTGTGTGTATGTGTGTGTGTGGGTGTGTGTGTGTGGCGGGGGGGAAGTAGTTTCTTCCAATCAACCGTATCCCCCGCGGGGCCGTGGACGGGACCGGGGGAGCCAAAGTCAACGTTTACGGCAACTGCGTTTTATGATGTCACCTGCTACGCGTGGAGAGTACAAAATCAATTTTCCTCGACCCAGAACGCTTGTTGAGATAAAAATTGTATACATAATATATATATATATATATATATATATATATGTATATTGTACCGATATATAAGAACCGACGAACGTGTACATGCTCTTTTTCGAGTGAGCATCCATGTCAAAATTATAACTTTCAGACTTAATTTCACATATCAAATTATAATATCTTTGCAAATCGGTCAAGTATTCGGGTGTATCAGTTAAAATTACTTATTTTTAAGGGCGGACTTCTTTTCAGAGCCCTTTTTGTTCACGATCGCGTGGAGAATTTAGAATTATATATATATATAAGTATTTTGGCTTTGACACGGCGAAACGTTAAAATTAAACCTCAACAACGTATATGTTGTAGATCTAAAAAAAAACCTAGAATCACACGTTCGCGTTACACGTATAATAATGTAATATTATTACGATTACGTGTCATGAAAAAATTAAGAATAATAATAATATAATATACCTAAGCTTCGCAAAATAATGTATGGCATAGAACTATAATAAAAGAATATTATTATTACAATTATTGTTGTTAACGCGTACGACGATATATCATTATACTTATTTATAACAATTTAAACACTACGCTCACAATTTTATACAATAATATTATAAATTATATGACATGATAATAATATATAACAATAAATACGTAAAGTTAGCATCGCCCCACACTGCGAAACATTATTATAATATATTATAATGCTATGTACTACATAGAGTAGTACACTACTATACGTTTAGTTAGTTGGCCCGGCGCACTATAAATAGGTGAGCGTAGTTACTAACATATTTAGACGATTATTGTACGTATTATTATTCCTGTCATTGCACAGTCATTTTATTGCGTAGGTGCTACATTGTAAATTGTAATATTATGTTGTGTTTTGTACCGAAATACGACTGCGACGGTGGTCCACACGACACAAGAAGCGTATCCAAACACGATTGCATGGACGTAAATTCGTTGAATTTCAGCTCTATCAAAACTAAAAAATGGTTATCTACAAGCTTTTAAATTACCTAGAAAGTATTTTATCAGATCTACAGACCACCCGCAAATTATATACACAATAATTTCGCCATCACGAAGACCTTTTGTCCTTTTACACGAAAGAGGGTGTGTACTAATGCTACAATATAGTCGCTATGATTATTTAAAATATATTAACTAAAATTAATTTAAAATGAAAAATAAAAATCTAGGATTCTAGGCATTAACGAACCAACTGACCAATGGGCAATGGATAATAGTTCATAAATTGGAAAAATGTATTATAGTCGTACCGACGGGCGACGACTATAATGAATAATGAATTTAGGCCAATAATATCGAAAATATCAGACCGTTCAAGTGCACGAGCTTGTACCTCCGAGAATACGCTAATGTACTATACGATGTATATATTATTATTTAAAACATACTATATTATTTTGTACACACGTACTGTAATACGCGTAAATGATACCCTTTTTTCGTGACGATAAAATTAGATTGTAAAACTCATCATCATCCGAGCAAGGTGATTTATCCGGCGATGAGCGACAACTGGTTGATCTGTTCTATATAATAGTTTATTATAACACTTAAACACGTACTCTCTCACTCTCTTTCACTCTCTCTCTCTCTCTCTCATACACACACACACGTACATGCACGCGGCACGACGTTCGAAACGATGTCAACCATGTTTTTCTCACGCGCCATAATGCATCCGCATGCAGACGGATCGTCCCACCACTTGGTATGTCCGCGTCGATAATCTTTTTTTTTCCAACCGCAGTTATTTGAATTATTATTTATTTTTTCAATTTGATTTTTGCTTATTATTACCGGATTTGAACGATGGCCATTCGAATTTTAAATAATCAATATTCGTGTAGGGTGATTTCTATTGAGAGTAATCGTAGGTACACCTTAGCTTATAGAATACTGTACATTCATATTCACATTTGGAACGAAATCGTTTTAAACTTCTTCGTTCAGCGCCTCAGCAGTCATGCACAATCTATCAACAAAGTATTTATAAATATATACTATTCCAAAAACTAAATCCAATATACCCTGTTAAACAATACCTATTTATTTTTAAATATCATTTTTGAAAAATGTAATTTTTTAATTAATAATATTAAAACTCAATGGGATTGTGTTGTGTATGATGTACAATTCAATAGTTGATAGAGTTCATTATTGTATCGTATAAATGAAAAGGTGCGAAAATATACTTTAGAACAATTATAATTTCTGACGAAAATAATGTAATATAATATAATATAACTACTCAAGATTTATGACATCTTATTAGTTATCACATTAATAATTTAATTAAGTGCAGAGTATTAGTAACTATATAAAGATATTTTAATTAATGGATCACAGATGTATACTTTTAAAATACATACATCTATACGTCGTTGCGATTTATATTATTATACCTATACATAATATAATATCAGCTACCGCACTTTGCAAAACGGGAACCTATAATTATTATTATTTTATACTGTTATAATATAAATTTAAACACCGTTGTAAAATAATTAATAATAATTACTGTACGATATGAATATTGTACCTACGGTTTATAAAACATTGCGTATTTTTACAAAACGATAACGTATATAGCTTATGTTTTTAAGTGTTTTAGATATTTAAATTTATATTTAAGGTTTTAAATTAAATAAATATTAATAACAATTATATGGATAGTTATAATTTTTAAAATAAAATTGCTATAATATAAATTATAATATAGTGTACGCTTGTATTTTCAATTATATGATGCGATTGCAAAATAATGACACACCTGTTATACAAATGAGATAAATATGTAAAATGCATATACCTAGTAGTTTATGAGTAGGTATAAGTATTTAAAATATAGATGAGTGTGCGGAGTAGAGTGGTTGCGGTTATTTCACAAAATGTTGGTTCACTATACCACTTATCTAAACTTAGATAGGCATTTATAACTAATAAACTACTAGTCCTAAATTCGATTTTTATGTATCGAAATACCCCAAAATAATATTTGATTTTAAAATATGAAATTAAAATCGCAAGTGTCATTCAAAAAAGTAAAAAACTTTAAGAGTAAAAAATATTGAAAAATAAATCTTAACTATGTAAAATAATAGCTTTCGAAAACATTATTACTTTTAAAATAATGACCTAATATCACTTGGTATATTGTAAAAACACTAATCAAATACACACACGTTGTATACGGTAAATGAAGTATCAAATATGTATTCTGTAAATCTGTTTTCACTATAATATTATAAAAACCAGAATTCAAATTTAGATTTCATGGTACCTCGTTAAGATAGCTAAACATTTTGAATATGTTTCGTGATAACAATATAAAATCCACTTAAAACTTAGTAAACTCTCATGGGAAATCACCCTATGTACACAATTTAATATTACAGTTGTTATCTGCTAACACGTTAAAAAGAATGTTAATACTTTTTATGCTTAATTACGTTGATTAATTTATACTCGTAGCTCAGTGTCTGTCATTGTATGAAAATTGTTTCATGCGATGCGTAGTGTGATGTAAAATAAATGAATTAATTAATAGTCAACGAGATTCATTGTTATTTGTTTCTAACATGGAACTATATGCATAAGACCTTCATATATTTATTCTAGACATCCATAATATTATTGATTATAATTTCCTTCGCTATACCCACATCGATTTCTGAGTAAATTGAAAATTGTAGATATAGGTAGGTACATAGAAGTCTAGTACCATAAAAAGGGAAAATTGTTATTATTATTATTTGAATTATTAGGTTTTCCTGACTTCGTCGTCTAAACTTACTGATTTACAATTAAAATGTAGACATTATTAAAGAATTTCCCATTTTTTTAATATAATTACTAATAATTATAAAACATTGATGAAGACATTATATACCTGCAAAGTTATTAAGTTAAATATTTTATGATAAAACAAAATGTTACTGCACTTTAAAGTATTTTTTTTTTTTTTTTGTAATTCTACATTATACTTATAAAACAATACGGCTCAAAATAACTTAAATTTTGGGCACTGCTGTAATAGAGGTATATAACCTATAATAAATATATTATCATACTCATCATCAGCAGTCATAAGTTGATATTTATTCTTACTTATATTATTTGACCGTGAATTTTGTCTGACGTTTATAGAATAGAAATCATTATTATCGAACATACAATGTATATTATATATTGTATATGTACTATTTATTCTTAGCACAATTCCTATTTTTGAATTGAAATGTAAATTTGAATGCTACACTAAAATACATTATCCCGAAAGACATTGTAAAAATGGCCGTCCGTTATGGTGTGCATTATTTATGTCGTAGTACATTAGGATATATGTATATATATAATATATACTTAGCGGTGTAATGATATTATTTTAAATCAGTCGAAAATCGCGGAAACAAAAATGTCTGCGGTGATTCGCGGCTTTTAAGTTTTCAACTCATTAATTTCAAGCGTTACCCTCGTGACATGCGCGTTTTCTTATCGCGTGCCTAATGTCAGCAACCGAGAAACGAGTTACTGCGCAAATGACAAAAAAACAAAAAAAAGGGCGAAAAACAAAACCCCAACAAAATACGAGCGAACTGCACGACGTCGAGCGTGCAGCTTGGTCGTTATATATTGTACTGGCCGTATTACACGAATTCACAGATATCATATTAGATTATTGTGCATGCGGCATAGGTAATAATAATTACTACTATTATTATAATATATTATATTATGGTCGTGATACTTTATCCGGCAGAGAGGCAGAGAGCTCAATTAAAGGGGAGTCGTTTGGCCGTTAATTAAAAAACAAAAAAGCGGAATACATATTAATACACATTTTAATCAAGGTGCAGGTAACGTGATGTATACATTATTATAATATCTTCATAATATTAAACTATTTTCTATACACGCATAATAATATTATATTATATTATATAGCACACAAACGGGCACCCACTTTCGTATATAATATTATAAGTAATAACGTCTGCAATGGCTCCGCGCCGGACCAATGCTGGTCAACCGTGCTGCAAAGCACACGTCGCCGTCTATACCTGTACCTTTTACGTATATTATCTTCATATGAGAACTTCGGTCCCTATACATTATATATATATATATATATATATATGTGTGTGTGTGTGTGTGTGTGTGTGTGTGTGTGTGTGTGTGTGTGTGTGTGTGTCTATGTATATGTATATAATGTGATGTAACGATAACAATATATTATAATATATACATAAGGATAGGCAGGTACGTCGTACATCGTCGACCAAAAAAACCGGAATCTTCTGGCGTACGAGGCATGCGCGATGCGTTTGTACGCGGACGTGTAGCGCGTCCGTCGAATTTGAATAAAAAATCCGTCTTGGGTTCACCCACCACCACCACCACCTACCAACCCGTGACCCCCGCCGGAATACCCACACGTGGCAAGTACACAGCACGCGACCCCTGCCTCGTCGCCTATCGACGGCACCTATACGTGTATATATATATATACATATATTATATTACCTGTGCGCGACCGAAGACCGACCGCATACTGAAGACCATTTATTATGATACCTATATACATAATATACGATACGATGACTATATATAGTCGTATATATTATTTTACGCATCTAATGTATAACGGACGCGCGCGATTAGAAATCGTACACCGTAAACGCGCGCGCTTGTAGTATGATGGGCTGTATAATATAATGTGTGCTGGCCAGCACCTATCCTATAACATTATGAGATTTCGAAAATATCTTAATTAGACGTAAATAAAAACGAACGAAAAAAACACTACACAAATGCTCACACTCCCACCGACGGATGTCACTTCGTATATACACGATACGGCGGCGTATAATATAATAATAATATATGTATAATGCATACAATAATAGACGTGATGTTGAGCGGCTGCGACGGCATCGTACCTATATCGATACATGAATAATACATATTATTTTATATTTATATAGCATCGTCGTGACAGAAAATCGGATTAAAAATATATATTACGTGTAATAGTAATGCATACTATATGTAAATTCCAACTTTTTTTGTAAATTCCATGTTTTTCTTCTCGTCTATATCCCGCCGAACTTGCCACATGCATAATGGCTTCCGCGAACATCAAAAACGAAAATAATAATATAATGTTTATAGGCACGCACTATCAGGGCACCATCACGCGTCCGTACATCGCGGGTCTCCAAAAGGTTCGATTTCTTCTTGAACCTCGCCGCCGAACATAGGTACAGGGTGACTCAACCAAATATCAATATACTATTTTTTATACACACTTTACATACTTTTCGCCTGCACGTCATTAAACCATAAAATATGATTATATGTGCACCGCTTAAAAGTTTAAACATATTTAAGTAATTTATAATGTCCGAATAAAACGATTGAAAAAAAAACATCTACACCTTGTAAACACATTGCGCATTACAGTATACGCTTTGATATGTAGACTTAGGTATTGATGACAATTAGCACCTATACCTTTAAAATAAACACTCGAACGTCAGAAAAACCATCCAATATACTAAATTATACTTATGTTCTCCGGTTAAAGATCTTCGGAGAGACCACATAGGTTGTACCTTTTGCATTAACCACGCAAAAAGTTCAAATAGCGAAAATAACCACACTCGCCTCCGAAATGTTTAACATTGTAACACTATAAATAGTATAGCGCATATAATTATACATATATTATTATAATAAATTTCACACGTTAATTAGGTCGAGAACGCGTGATCTGCCAACTATTTACATTAAAAGTAAAGAAATTAATAATCGTTTCTCGCCGCGCGGTAAAATGTTATATGAGCATATTATTATGTTATATATTATATTATATTATTATTTTGTTCGTGCAGCAATCGACCAGAAAGATTTTTTTCTAACCTCGATGAATCTGCGAACCCGGCTGGTAGATAAACTCGAATTGATACACTTAAATATGATGAGTATATTAGTGTATTACCCTTTCACGTAGATGTAATGCACATCGATGTGCATTAAATATATTTTATGATCACATTATGATCGGGTGGATGTTTCGAACGTGAAGACAATAGTCTAATTTTTTGGTTCTAGTCTGATTCTATCGTATAGAGATACGAGACTCGATTGCAAAATATACAATTTAATACTATATAATATCTAATAATAATACTACCTAGGTATTCGATAAGCGTTGTAATTTTTTAGTGGACTTTCGAATTGTCAACAATAATCTACATGGTAACATGTACAGAGTGGACAACCAAACTATGTACAATATATCTTGATGTTACGGTGGTCCACCCTGTATACACACCTACGTAAAGTGTCGAATCGTAAAGTGCGCTCAAAGTATATGAAGCGCGTGTGCTTTGAACGCGCGTATTACACATGTACTTTCGTTAAAAGCGTTTTAGGGTTTTATGAACGCGCACCATACACATGATACAACTCTTATATGTATATGTACACAACAGCCATACTCGTAAGATATTTTATTAAATTAGAGATTGCGAGTAAAAAACATGAAAAATACTTACAGTAAAACGTTAGAAGCCTATATTCACGCGCATAAACATTTTTATTTTATATACCTGTACGCGCGCTGTAATGAATCTTGTTTACGCCGCGGTAAACTATATCACTTACGAAGTAAATATAATCGACACGAGTGCCAAATACTACTCTAGAAATCCCAAAAGCATTTATACACTTAAACGAAGAGCCTCTAAACTCTTACATAGATGTTTATTGTGAATAAAAGAGCTTAACATCACAGACGATACTGTATAATGGCATTCGGTAGTTAACCTGACATTTTTAAAGTATTGACACAAGCTTAGATAATCTAAAATCGTGCATCGAAGCGCCATACGAGTATTTTATTCCGTAAAAACATAATTTCAATAGTGTAAGAACAAAAGTCATAAATATTTCATCACGGTTTATAATAATTTCGACGTAGGTAGTCTATTTAATTCCAATTCGTAATCATGACGTGTTATATTTAGAGATATCACGACTGAAGGTATCTCCGAATATCGAGCGCACGTGCAATTTTGCGCCCTGTAGAATAGTTATAAATGTTTCATATGAGAATAACATAATATAATGTTGTATAATAGGTAGGTATAATACATAATATTATAATAATAAACCATAAGCTTACTTGTCGCATCAAATAGGCACGTATAATGCAGTCGTGCATTCAGAACGTTTCGTATAATAATAATAATACGCTGACCAAGAATCCATAATTTTTTTCGGTATTTTATTTTTTTGCTTTCTTTCTCTGTATAATATTATATACTGAACACAACAACGTACCGACATTTAGCGGATTTTCAATACCACGGCTCGAAAAAAAAACAACTAAAACGCCTGGCCAGACGCAGCCGGTGCACCAGTCTCGCGAACGACATGCCTAACTCTCGCACACACTTACACACACTTTTACTTGTGTATTTCTGTGTGTGTGTGTGTGTGTGTGCGTGTGCATCGAACAATACGCCAGACGAATTCCCGAAA
Source organism: Pentalonia nigronervosa (assembly GCA_014851325.1). Lineage (NCBI taxonomy): Eukaryota > Metazoa > Arthropoda > Insecta > Hemiptera > Aphididae > Pentalonia > Pentalonia nigronervosa. Next base: position 3,749 of record JACXSJ010001636.1, on the reverse strand, counting down.
TGGCCGACGAACACAGTTGCGTAGGGTGGGCGGGAGACCGAAAAAATAACACTCCTATACGTGCGACATAATGTTTGTACATATATATATATATATATTATTCGTCGTCTATGTATCCCTTTTTTTTCTGTCTCGGTGTTCGTGTGATGGCCCGACTGCCGAGAGCTAGCAAGAAAAAAAGGAACGCGCACGCACACATGCCGACCCTCTCATTCGTTTCTATTTTTTGTGACGGACATTCCGTATTATTCGATTTTTTGCCGGGATATACGGGTGTAATATTGTCATGTAAGAAATTCCAGAGCGGATATTTGAGAATATTGAGAAAAAAGTCGTCTTTGCAGACGGTCGCGTATTGTATAGCAGTGTATACAATACACGCTATATATACGCACGTTTATTATTATGTGGAGTCGTCATAAAAACTATAAGTGCATATATGTATATAAACCACATATCGTATATTATACACATCATATATCTGTATACTGACGGCTCCGTAATATAAATTAACCCCTTCCCGTCGCAAGTTCTATGCGCACCACGCGGTAGCGCGTGCAAGCAATTTGTACGAAATAACGATAGATATTATAACGTACATATATGATATTTTATACTTAGGATGGTATTTTCGGATAATAATGTGTCCTATAAATATAACGTGCAGCATAGTAGGTACCTATATTATCGTCGACGCCACAACGATAAACAGGTGGGACTTCTCTCCGTATTACAATATATATTATTAAACATATATAGTGACCAAATTTTAATGATCGCTGGTCGATTGAAATTGGGATGATGCGTTGTCGAAAAGAGACCGGAGGCGGCGATGTAATATTATTATTATGATACATATACCTACATCCAGTTTACCTGAAGCCTACGCTATAAAAATTTCAAATATTTTTCGAACGTTCAGAGGTATCGTCTGGCTGTTGTCGCCTCTCAGTGCGTGTACCGCAGACGATCGTATCACGGACGATCCGGCTGAGTTCGATGTACGTGACGATATATACTCTTAAGTGCTATAGTATGTTTTGACATTATAATATAATACATACAGGGTGACCATATCGATTTCCCATTTTCTCAAAGAAAAAACCTGGAAAACTCGGTGTTCCCCCGAACAGTATCCTGTACACCTATTTAACTATACTACGTCTGACGTCACATTATTCTGTATCATCGTAGCATGACTGTCGACGTATAATGAGTGCAAATAAACAATTATTCGCCACTGGACGCACCAACATTTTAAACGTATGGTATAACAATATTTGGGTACGTATATTAGTGCCTATGTAAACGCCACGTTTATATTGATGTATACTTTTAAAATGTTGTATTGCAAGGAGGGGAGGATTTTGAGGGATGTTACCATCGTCTCGATTTTTGTTTTTAGCGGTACTTACAAAAACTTCACGACGTAAATACTTACATCCAGCATATGTGCTCTATTTTTATAATTTTTCAAACCATTTAATGTTCAATTGACAACTGTTATTACTATCAGTTTTTTTTACTATTCTCCTATTGTAATAATATATAGTGTACAATGTACACACATATACATTAATATTGTTTATAAGTTATAACTAAATACTAATACATTTAATTTATACAACTAGCTTTGGGGATAAAAAAATGATATATAACAATACAATATGTATTTTCATGTAAAGAATGAATGGTATTAACTCGTCATATCCTTTGAATTTTAATAAATATTTTATAAAAAAATATGAAAGACAATATCTAAATTTTAATTTATTTTTGAACATGTGTGCTCTTATATTTTATTGTCATGGCATATTTTCTTATTGTTCTGGCATATTTTGTTCATTATGAATATATTATATTTCACAATCGGTATGCTTAATTTTTACAACAAGCTGAAATCGTATTATTGAATGTTATATGTAGTTTCTAATCTTGCTTAAAGACTCCATCCATTATTATTGATAAAACTTAATTTTTATAATTAAGTTGAAATACATTTACCTCGCGTTTAGCTCTCTCCCCTCCCCACGTATAACTCTATTTTTAATAATAATATAGAAGTTACTTATGCTTAGGCGTTTGTGGTTTTCGTGCGCGATCTGATGATCTTGTCCGGTATTTATTTATTTTATAATATACATATGTATTATACTCGTTATAATAATATAGTCATCTCTCGTTGTCTATTTACATAAAACTATGGCTTGTATATAAATATATATGTTGTGTACAAGTGTATCCGATCGGAAAGACACTAATCAATGCCGCCGCCATCGGTTTCCCACGTGTTTATCGTATATACGATAAACAGATGTTTCTCGCGATAAAGCGTTGTGGCCGAGGTGTATATGAACGCATCGAACGACATTACAATAATAATAATAATAATAATAATAATAATATAATAATGGTCTCCGTCCTCGCGTGATCCGTCGGATTTCGCTCGTTATACGGTCGCGACATAAATCCGTTCGGGCGCTCATTTTACGACGACAGCGGTGTGTACATTATTATACGCAAGCATAATATTATATCGTATGATTCATCGCACTCATTTACATATACACATATTTTTATACGCAGGTAAGTACGAGCCGAATTTTGCTGTTGTTTTATGTCGTGAAAGACAAACGCTCGACGTCCGTGCGGTTTGCCACCGAATGATAATATTATGTATAATCAATGGTATATAATATTAATATTATCATTTCGTATATATTTCGCATGATATAAACCATCCAATCAACGGGCTCGGTGTCATCGTTAATAAGACGCGCGGGCGCCGTGTGAATGCATCGTCAATAAGACGCCCGTGAGAAACACTGCTACGGCTGTGGGAAAACGTTACGATCTATTATTATAAGCAAAACTATTTTTACGAATATAAACATTACTTGAGTATACGTACGTTATAAGCTTACAACAATATGGGTTGTGGTGAATTTTCGTGCTGGGCCTGGATCTCACCAAGTATACCTATATAGAAGTGACCAGACAGTAACCCAGTCATGGACATGGACTACTCAAAAAATATGGATCTTATAAATTATAACCATTCATACAAGAATTAAGTATATTATATAAAAATCGCAAATTCAGATTTAAAGTATCACTTATATAAGGCCCCTGATTGGGAGCTTAAATCATTTAATTTAACCAAAATTACTCCCTTATAGAAATGAAAAATAGGTCGGGAGCCGAAGGGGACAAGAGTTCGTGCAGATCAAATTTATTTAATATTTTCATTCATCCACGATATCAAATTATTCGTAAAGTTATCTAAATCGGACGAGTTAATACACATAATAATATACGTTCGGTGGATTTTGACGCCATCGCCGACTCGGGGACAGGGATTCACCGAGTGCTAAATTCAATCAGCGGTTTGCCATCTATATTGAATTATTTCACAAAGCTATATGGGTACACCAACGCCGATCTACCCGTGAACTGAGCTACACTAAAACCGAAATACACCTATAGCGCTGTATTTTATATCTGCTCATTTTTTTCCCAGGCGAAGTCAGGTTATACGGTTTTTTATTTTATATATGAGGACTCTAGTTTCAAAGTGTACATTCTCCATGTTTTATGAAAACTGAGATAGATATCATTGCGTATTCAATTGTTAGCGCTGAATTCGAATAACTCACTATTTTTGAGCAAAAGGGTCTATCTCCAGTGTATTTTAAGATTGAAAATTGCATTTAGTTTCAAAAAGTACAATCTCCTTAAACAAGTTTGTT